>JAODUH010000009.1:1541374-1562443 GCA_027564835.1 Typhlichthys subterraneus | reverse complement strand
AGAGACAGACAGAGAGAGACAGAGAGAGACAGAGACAGAGACAGAGAGAGAGACACAGAGACAGAGAGACAGAGAGAGAGACAGAGGTCATAGAGGGGGTTTAATGGGAGCTGTCAGGCTGCTGTCTCTCCAGAATGTCTTCAAACATTGCCGGAATGCTGCCCCCCTCCAGCAAGCCATCTCTGACCCCTGCCGTAACCCTCCGCTGTACCCCCTCCCCTCCCCTCCCCTCCTCCTTCCGTCCTCCTCACTTTCGTGACAGCCGTTTTATCTCTCGCTACCCTTGCCCCAGTTATCTCCCCCCATGATCTCACTCTTCTTTTCTTTTTTCTTTCTCTTTGTTTTTGCCTTATTCCGTCCGTGATTTGTTCAACCTCTCCTCTAGCGACCTCTCTCCTCCTCGTCCTCCTCCTCCTCCTTCACCTCCTCCTCTTCATGACAGCTTCTGTCTCCTCTCCCTCTCCCTCTCTCTCTCTCTCTCTCTCTCTCTCTCTTCTTCCTGCACCATTCTTCCCCACACATATAAATATACTGTAGTATGTATACAAGTATACATACTACAGTACATACAGCTTCTGTCTATAGAGAGATCAGGATGCATGGAGTGTGTGATCACACTCCATGCATGCACGCACACACACACACACACACACACACACACACACACACATGGACATGCACACAACATGTGTGCACAGTGCAACCACAAGCTATTATCCGGCCTCTGAGACCTTCCTCCGTTTGTTTCCTCGGCACAAAGGACTCTGCGCTTCGCCACATTTCCATTCTCCTCTCTGTCTCTGTCCGTTCTCTCCCCACGTCGACTGTCACGTTTCTCTTCTGCACCTCCATTTCTCCGTCACTTACTCGCTCAATCCAACCGTGGCCCCCCCCCCCCCCCTTTGCCCCCCTACATCTGAAAGCCTAGCGACCGGCTTCAATTGGCTGTGCTGGCGGATTCGGGAGGGGGAAAGCAGGGAGCCAATGAGCTTTCAGGCTAACAGGGTCACCATTCTACATGAAGCACTGCAATTACTCTGCTGTCGATAGCCTCTCTGTGAATATGCGGCGCTCTCTCCACAGCCCCTTTACCTGTCCTCTGCTGGCCACCGCCGTACACCAAAAGCACCTGCGGCCAAATGTCTTGCTTGCACCTGTGGGCCATTCGTTCAAAAGCTTGACCCAGAAAGACAGAAAGGCCTTTTTGTTTTTACATACTAGTCATATTCACTCTGAATTGGACTGTAAGGCAGCGCACATCTGCCCTTCTCCCTCTAACGAGAGACTGTCTGTCTGCATCAGTGTGTGGCGCTGAAACCCTATGTACATATGCATTGTGAATTCTCTGTGTGATTCACCGCACTCCTTGGTTGCGGGTGTGTGTATATGTGTGTGTACATGTGTGTGTACATGTGTGTGCGTGTGTGTGTGTGTGTGGGTGGGGGGAAGGGGGGCGCAGTGTGAAATAAATCTCAAATGTCTCCCCTCCCCCTCACCTTCCCTTCGGTCCCTATACATCTCGCTAAATGTTTTACTTGTCGCAGTGCTGGTTTGGCTGTGGCTTTTTCCATTTGCGTTTAGTGTCGGCAGCAGAACACACTTGAAATTCCAGGCGTTCTTTTAAGGATCTCGGAATTTCTCCTGTAGGTGAAGGGCAAGCTCCGGGCGGTGTTTTTGTAATGTGCGTGCGGTGCCCAGGCCATTCAGAGGGATCCCTGACACGGCGTCACAGATGATTTGCATCATTAGATTTTCCCGACTGTGGAATTGCTTTGACCTTCTTCCGTCTACAGTGGCTGACAGAGAGAGTGTGTGCCTCTCACCTTCAAGAAACACCTTCTCCTTTTTATTATGGTATCCCTCCCCAGCCTAGATGTCCAACATCACCCTGTTGCTGTGACTCCTGTCAGTTGGAAAATAATAGATTCGTACCTTCTCCCTCCATCTTCCACCCTCTAATTCTCCTTTTCACTACTGCACAGATGTCTGATCCAGGTCTTGTTTACACCAGGCGATTGTCGTCCTTTGAAATTCCACTTTGTTTTTCATCTCTCTAACAAGCAAGAGAATGTAATTAATTTTATTTAATCCGAAGACCAGAGGGATAGCGGGCTTCCACACACACACACACACACACACATGCGCACATGCGCACACACTAAAGCACACACACACACACACACACACGCACTGCAGATAAAGAGCTGTTTGCCTTTCAGGTGACAAACCACAGGGAAAGAGTTTCCCATCTCAGAATTCACTCGGCTATCATCACAATCTGTATGAAACGTGATTTAATTCCTAATGACTGTCCCCCACTTCCCCAGCATCTCCCACCTTTCCATTTTATTATTGAAAAAGCCATTAGCCTTAAGAAAGGAAATATCATCAGACATGAACTCCTTTCATATCCTGCCTGCAGCCTCGTAATAGGACGACATTACCCACCAATTTATCAGTATGACATGCTGAAAGATTGTACTGTGAAATGTACAAAGACGGTTTGAGTCATGTACTGTATTGTTGCGCCATAGTTTAGCACCGCTGTCATTGGCCTAACTGTAATCAAGCTTTGTGAACCGTGTGTGAGATAATTAATGAGTCATTCGATCGCATGCCAACTAATAAGGCCACACTTTCCCAGAAGGCAAGACTATTTCAAGGGTGCTGCTGTGGTACGTTTGTGTCACTCAATGACGCTGACTTCAAATGTGATACTGTTGTCATCTGCTTTCCACCACTAATCTGTCTACGTTCTCTAATAGCATTAATTGTCCAATAACATTAGGACAATTAGACCCAAGCCAAACAGTTGCTGTGCCGTTTCAAAAGACATGTACTGTAAACACAGGCACAAACGGACGTGTGCACAAAACACACAGATCTGGTGAATCGCTCAGGCAGTGTACTCACCAGTCCTAATAGCTTGTAAGTCTGTTATCAGCTTACCAGCTGGCAAACGGCCAAACCACTGATTACACCCGAGATCTCCTTATCTTTCCCTTAAAAGAAAATTGTCCACTCGGTGATATATAGCACACGTGTCAATTCGATGCATCAGAAGTGCTCGACTTGGCGCTGAGCTGAGCTGAGATAAAGGGATTTTGTACATCAATCCATGCCAAATATGGAACTGAATTCTGCGGTTGCGCCTACTGCTTTACTAATCAGGCAGGCACACAGGTCGCTCCCAACATCCTTCTGAACATTACTGCATTTGTTATGACCTTGACCTATTTGTTGAACATTGCTGCATGTCTGTCAGAGGAAGAGAAATCACTTTGGTCTATCTTCTCAAGGAAATATTGTGTAATCATGCTTTAATCGGGGGCTGCGTCTGTTTTTGGTAGAGTTATTCCACCTAAATAATCTAACAGGCCTGTAATACGTAAAACTTGTGACTATGTAGGTTCATGTACATGTGAAATTTAAGGGTTGTGATATACAGTATGTATTAATTGCACCCTGTTAAACCCAGGTATGCTACCGATGTGTGCTGAACAAGCTAGTATGCACCCTCCCACCCTGGGTGTTTACAACAAAGCCACATCTCCTGAACTCACGAACCACATGACTTCATGTGGAGCCTAAAGGGGAAAGTATGATGTCACAGTATAGATATAGCACATATCTGGTCTGGCTTCTAAGACAAAAACTAGCCCATGGGCTTATATACTGTGAGAATTCACATTTGGTTGACTGCAACTAGTGAACATTTAATGATATGACACTTGCCTAGAGAGTATATGTTACTTATCTAATCACCTTGACTTTTGTTTATGTACAGCATGTGTGTGTATATGTTCTGTGTGTGTGTGTGTGTGTGTGTGTGTAATCATGTTCCAGCTAATAAAACAAGACAGATCTTTGGATACTTCAGGGAGAGATTACTCACTATTCCTCAGAAAAACAAAATAATCACTGTTAAATACAGACTATTGTAATGCCTTGTAATGGATTTAAATTTCCAAATTGGTAATAATCCCAACAGAAAAACTGCAATTCAGAGAGAAGCATTACTCTGCTCTATGTCTGCTCCTCATTGGCAAATTAAACTCGTCATTTGTGTGTGTGCGTATGTGTGGGCGTGTGTGCGTGTGTGTGTGCAATTGCCAGTCGGGATCAACTAGATGTCAGATGTGAGTAAGTTTACACATTGTGTGGTGGATTACCCATAGTCTTTGCAGCATGCTCGTTTGGCTCCCATAGACAGCTTCACAGCACAGTATGGAATCAAGCCTCTGAACTGTCAAATTATGCAGAGAGAACTACAGCTCCACTATATCTGCTAAAAAAAGACCACATTAGCATAATCCATTTTATACAGGTTGAAGAGTTGATGGTAAGGTAACGCTTTTACAATAATAGGTGTTATTCTTTTTACCGTGAACATTACATTTAGCACTATTTCCCCCCTTTTTACCATTTATCAATGTCTAGACTAAGCCTTTTCTGAAGACAGGAGGTTGTGCCTTTTTCTCTCACACAGAGATAAGAGCGAATGGTCTCATTTGATGCGAGCATTCTGAGTATACGGTTTCCTTTCTAAATGAAAACGTTTTTAAGGGTTTTCTTTACAGTAATATGTTATTTTATGCTTCAGACTAAAGATAGTATTTGGCCCTCCCTGTCAAGAGTTAGAAGAAAAAAAAAACATGTAGATACAGTACATCTTTCAGTAGGACTGGAATAGTCATAGTACAAATTAGACCGCAGTACTGTTTATGTAATATAGTGCTTGACATGTCCTTAAATGTCCTTCAAATCTCTTTGATCAAATAATAGCCTTTATGGCTTTTGCTTCTAGATGTTTGTAGGGCTAGTTGCTTCTGGCACCTAACACTTATTTCAGAAGCTAGCATCGAGGAAAATATTTGAGCACATATGAAACATTGTTTACAGTGACACAATAAAAATACTTAATATACATTTTATTTTCATATACTGTGTGATGTTATGGCATCTGCCATCTAGATTCTAGACATCATGCTAATAAATTGGAATGGAAATGTTATGAAATATTTGTATATGTTATACTATTTTACTATATTCCGTATAGGTCCTTTGTTTATGTTTAGAGAAAAGTCTGGAAAGATAACAACAGGCATTTCTCAGACCATAAACAAAGGCTTCATACAAAATATAGTAAAATAGTAGAACATGTAAACATATTCCATTACAGAACTTTTGAATGAAATTGTTTTGACTTAATTTGTCAGTGGCGATATCAGTGATGTAGCATACATATTAGACTGCTCAGGTTGTACAAATTAAATGTTATTTTCAGCTCTATTGTAAACGTTTCAGTAGATATAATATCGCAATGTATTCTGATGGAACTATATCGTAACCCATGTACCGTGATAGATATTGTATCGTGGGGATCCTTGCCAATACAGTAATTACATCCACAACCACTTAAAGGTAAAGTCAGCTATTGTAAGATAAATGTAAGATAATACACCTTTTGTCAAATTCAACAAATATCTCCTCACATTTCCATAAGTTACCGTTTTCTGTGCATGTTGAAAAAATAATCTGATACTTATACACAGCCCTGGTTCTGCAAATAGTGACATAAACAAAGTGGCGAACACCGCTCGTAACAACAAAGCCGTTTGCTTCACAGTGAATTTCTACAGTGTGTGTGAGGCGGAGTCACAAAGGCCTGCGGAGCGACACTGTTCGATACTGAGATCGACGTTAACAAGAATGACTCACCCTACCTTTAATTCATTCATATTTATCTATGGTCAATTATCTAAAAAGAACTTTGTTGAGGATAGTGTGTTGAATCTGACTACAGGCACAAATTCATGGCTGACATTATTTGTGTTATTTTTCATAAATTATTGAGTCAAGTGATCCAACAAATGGACATATTTGCGGTGGTCATATATGCACTATTGACAAGGCTATATGTCAATGGTTGCTCTACCATCTTTGTACAGTGTGGAAGCATTCTCATTTTTTATTTTGGCAAACCACAAATGTCAGCTTTAATAAATAATACATTGAAACATGGATATCAGCTGGCTATCTCTCTCTCTCTCTCTATATATATATATATATATATATAGTTCTAAGAATGCTACCAGTAATAACACAAATATACCTTTTCCCCATTGTAATGGTATGACTAATCATTTAGAAGTTACTTGCAGTGCAAAGCTGATGCAGTTTGACGCACATCTGTTTCATCTAACCTGCTCTGCTCTGAACTGCTCACTGAGCTCCCGTTGGCTGGGATCAAGGTGTGGACATGCAGGGGGCATACACACAAACACACACTGTTGAAATGACCTTTTGGGCTCTTTTCCCATCTAATCCACTTAGTAGCATCTGCCTCCTGCCCACACACTGACCCAGACAGCTCCTGTCTGAAATCATGGACATTTATAGGTTCTGTGAGTGTGTGTGTGTGGTGGGGGAGTTAGGGGAGGGGGTGGGATATTGAATAAACAAAACTTCATTTCTAAGCTTAAAATATTCTCGACTCTAACAACGATAAATAGCTTTGTGGGGAATGTGATCTTTATTGAAGAAATAATTCAAAGGGGTTCTCGTCTGCTTAATGAGCAGACACACAGTAGAATGTGGTGTGTTTTTCTCTTGTGGGGATTGTGCTTTATCTTGTTTTCTCCCACTGTCTGACTGCCTGACAGGTATTGTTCCAGCGCGTTCTCCACGGATGTTCGCTTTTACTGCGATTTGCTTTCCCTTGATACAGCTGGAAAATGGAGGCTTGAGTCTTGCCCTTTTCTATCAAGTTTCATTCTTTTCTGAAAGAGCATAGAGAGTCCCCCCCCCTCTCCCCCATACAAGGGCAAGGTGGGCTACAGGCAATGATTCACACTTTTTTTATTAGCATTCTATCATAACAGAATAAAATGATACAGTAAAAAATCTTAAACATGAGTGAAATTAGTTTTTTGTTAAGATTATAGCGGAACGGAAAATAATCGTTTATAGTATACAAGTAATTTCACAACCCCCCAAATGCATATTGCAATACCTTTTCTGGTGGGGAAGGGTCTACCGTTTGAGAAACACTGCTTTGCTGTATGGCAGAGTAAAAATAGAGAATGTTATCACCTCTGTGACATCAAAGAGAGCCGTGAACTATTTTGGAGATCACCCACAAAGAGTGGAAAAGCACACAGTTGGACAGAAAGCTTTCATCTGACAGATAACTGTCATCACAGGTGAAAGAGCAAGGGTTATATGTTCCCTCTCTGAATACCTGCCTCTTTATCTATCATTTAACACACTTTCTCCTATTTAAATTCCTTTACATTTCTTGGTTCATGAGCATATGAGGTTTGCTTAGTGTGCTTGTGGTCTGCCTCTGTGTGTGCATGTGTAGGTGTGAGTGTTTGTGTATGTAACTGTTGCAGAAACTCATGAAAGGATTAAGACTGACAGTATGGAAAGGTTGTCACCTCTGTTCGCTCTAGTAGGCATGAGCACAACATGAATGTGTGCAGTTCTTATGCATCTGGTTCTACCTCCTGTAATTGTATTTGAATTGACATCTTATGTAGTCAGTGATGTGTGTAGCTGTAGTACCGTGATGGGGTTGAAGAAACCAGGTCAAAACACAGCATTTGTTTTAATTAGCACAGCCCTGGCATGCAACGTGTTTACTTTAAGTGGTGTTAAACCAGATGTAGTGTTGATACTACATTGTCAGCCAAGTGGTTTTAAAATAATCAGCTGAAGGTCACACGTGTCAGTGTCAATTAATTCACACACTTTATGGCTTGGCTAACGTTCTCAGGAGAGGGCTGCACATAAAAACACAAAGGTACAGGCTTTGTGCTTGGTACAGCTAGCTTTTCAAGACCATTCTGATATGAACTGTGGCCGATCAGATACTGTCCCTCCAATCGACGGCTAGTTGAGTACAGGTGAAGATGATTGTTCAGTTGAAGAAGTGTCTGTTAGAAAGCCATGGCAATTTTGGATTGACAGTGGTCTGACTAATTGATGTATTCATTGATTGATACCTTTGATTGACACCTGATAGCTACCACTCTGACCACAGAGCCACTGTATTCTGTTTCCAATGTGCTGTAGAGGCTATGACGGATGATCTCACACGCTTGCTGTCCGGAGCATGCCTGACAGTGGGTTCACGTTAAAGAGGCTTGGTTGTGGGCTTATGAATATTTTACTCTTCTGACATGACAGAGAGCTTGAAGACTTCCATGTCACGCATCTCTTGCCCTAGCACAGAGATCTTTGACCTGTCACATTCTCTCAATCTGCATGTGGTGCCCGTTACCCCCGGCTGCTTACAGTGCAGGTACTATATGTGAAGGAGAAGCTGCTAAGCTGAAGCCACTCTCAGCATGGGCTTAATATGGAGTGACTAAGCAAGAGATGTAATATTGAACTTAGCTTACAGTTGCGGGGCGGTGGAAAGGCACAAAATGTCAGCTTTCCTCCGTAAAGCAGAGCCGTGTCAAGTTTCCTACCTCAATATGTTTGGCAACAATAAAATTAGAAAGCCTTTCCTAATAACTTTCTGACTGGATGACTGCATGTGCACCACCGGTGCAAAATGGTCTCTTTTTGAGAGGTGTGTGTGTGTGTGAGTGTGTGCACCTTCCTGCCTGCCTGTCTGTGTGTGTGTGTGTGTGTGTGTGTGTGTGTGTGTTGTTGATCTTAAATCCAGGGCTCAGGAGGGAAGGAAGCTGGTATTGAGGAGATCTACGCTCTGCTGCCCACATATAAAGGCTACAAGTCAATGGGATGACCCACTTACACACACAGATGCACTCCCACACACCCACCCAGTCACACACACACGACAATGACTGACAACGTATTTTCCCGTGTTTCAAAGCTTCGGCCGCATCGTTACATTTGAATCTATGCTTTGCTAATTCAATTAACACGGTGATGAAAGCACCTGGCTTTGTAGACGAGACAGCGTTGCGTGTGTCCGGGAGGGCCGGGGGTGTCTTCGTGCATCGGGTTAGACGTCTGAAATATCGTTATAGTTTGCTCCCGGCAAAGTTTGTTTTCTTCCTCCCATCAAATCTTTTCCCGTCTTGTCGGAGCGCTGGCTGGACAGCTGGCCTACAGCAAAGACCACAGCTCCCTGTGTGTGTGTGTGTGTGTGTGTGTGTGTGTGTGTGGGGGGGCCTTGTAAAGTATGCTGCCAGCGGTGCCCTAACTAACATCTGGCCAGTGGTAATTGATTATGTGAGTATCTGTGTGTGTGTGTGTGTGTGGTCTTCAGCTGTCCAGGTGGTGAGGCAAGCTGAGCGGCTGATCCTCATCCCTACAGCTCAACAGGAGAGACAGAATACAGAGGGGAGGGAGGGGGGGGGTGGGGGGCGCAAACAGAAGACGTATGTGTGCAACTGCGGAGACGTGCGATCCTGTCCCGGGGATGACCGCGCGTACGCCTGCTTTCTGTAGCGAGGAGCCAATTACTGTGTGTGTCGACCAGTCGTGATGTGGTCTTTGAAAACGCCACAGCTGTGTGTGTGTGTGTGTGTAAGCAGAACATGGCCAGATGAGAGTCAGGTCCCTTCCGGTTTGCGTGTTTGATTTGATCAGTGCGTGTGTGTGTGTGTGTGTTTTGAGCGGTGGTTGTTCAAAGGGCCCTGTCTGTTGTTCGGTCTAACAGCAAGACCTTTCATTGCTTCAGGTACTTGTTCAGTGCCACAAATCTACAACTGACCCATAGGGTGGCACTCTGGGGGTGCAAACAGTTCACATTTGTCACGCTGCCAAGAGCCAAGCAGCTTTAGAGACACACACACACACACACACAAGCACGAAATGTCTATTTTGACGGCTCATTATTTCTGAACATGTGTACGCCGGTGTTTATTTATCAGTCTGTTTGTCTCTCGGGCTCCTTTCTGCAGGGACTGTGCAGTTGACTGTGCTGCTCTTGTTGTGGTCTCGGTGAGTTGTTTCTGGTTGACAGTGCGAGGCACAGTCTTTACTGAGAATCAGGGTCAGCTTGTGCGGCAGCATCTGTGTCCAGGGTTTATGTCTCCCGGCCTCTGAGAATCATGTCAGATATCAAGCAGATCCTTCTGAAATGGGTTCTGTAAACAAAGGGTCTTCCAGGCTTGTCTCACATTGAGGGCCTCTGCCACCCTCGGGCTTAGAGGATGAGAAGGAATTTATTGGGGGTGGGGTTTGCAGCGCTTTGGTGCGTCTGCGAATGTGTGCATTTGGTTTGGGCACGAGCGCAAGTGTGTTTTGTATGCCTTGTGGTTTGGGAGGGATGTGTATGCCAGCAAGATTACATTTAGTTCAAATACTGTTTCTTCCTATTGGTGCCAATGCAACGAAACAGTCAGATGTGATTATGCTCTCAAGAGAGGGGTCTATGTTTTCTAAATTCAACTGGCAAGCGAGGGACCGAAACAAAGCCCGCTGGGTGAGAGAACAAGATGGGTTTTTGGTTCTTTGTGCGTTACTCACCGTCTGAATAACCACCAGAAAAAGAAAACAGAATTGTATTAATCCACTTAGCACATCTTGTCTCCAGTAGAGTAGTCATAGTGCATTTTCCATAGCGCTGCAGTGGCACCTCAACCACAGCACAGAGGCTCTGCTGCCGGTATACCTTTTTATTTTCATGCAAACAGGGTTTCAAGTGCGGGGTTTTTAGATGCAGTAGCCTGTTTCTGTGTGGTGGAAAGAAAGCCTTCCTCTTTGAGCTCGTCCTGCTTTAGAAACGATGCCATTCTTCTGGTCACTCTCGTTTCCTGGTAACCGAGTGACCACGAGGTCCGGGGCTGACTGAGTGTTCCGTCACTGACAGCAGGTGTTGCATGACTGTCTCCGTGCGCTGACAACACCGTGTAGGCGCAATGACAGGTTGCCTCAAGGAATGTTTAAGCAGGAGTGACTTATCGCATTGCTGTGTGGGGAGGAACAAAACGATGGCTAATTCATAGACATGGCTACATAAACATGTAAGAACAACTGTCCCCAGCGCGGCTTTTATTACTGCCTCAGACTGCGAGGCCGAGCGTTGTGCCGCAGTTATGTCTCCCGGAATGATTCCTATCAAGCGGCTGTATTTATGTATGCTGGTTATAAATGCATGATGACTGTTGGAATGTGAAGACCATATGTCTATGTGCTGGAAGGAGAATTGAGGAAATGCAAAATGCATGAATGTCTCCCCATGCCCCACTTTCCAACTGAAATCCAGCTCCTTCCATAGAGGAATCACTAAATAGACAGATTATGTTAAATATTTTACCTGATTGATGCTTCTGTAATGAGATCTAGTTAGTTGTAGTTCAATCTCTTCTCGGTAATCTAGCCTAAAGCCCCCTCCCACCAGGGTTGGGACAATGTGAATTTCTCTGAAGCATACATAATTTACTTTGTTTGAATGTAATTTTTATGAGCGCATGAGATGATGGGTGTGCTAAAATTATCCAGCCCGCTTCCTTTAATCCTGCTTCCTGCTTATCTTGCTGAGATATGGCTCCTCGCCATATCTCTTTCGCAGAACACTCACCCCTCTCTCTCCCTCTCTCCATGTTCCCAGGTGTATGGTGCGCTGACCTGGCCTGCCATAGGCTAAGAGTCAGAGGACCAGGGCCATGATTGGCTCCTCTGGCGCTGACGAGCGAGCCTCGCCGCCCGGAATGCAGAGATGGATTCTGGCAGCGTTGGCGGTCGTCTTGGCGACCCTGGCGCTGCCGGACAGCTGCGGGGCCTGCCCTCCGCGGTGCGAGTGCTCCGCCCAGCTGCGCTCGGTGGCCTGCCAGCGGCGGCGTCTCACCAGCATCCCTGAGGGGATCCCCACGGAGACCCGGCTGCTGGACCTCAGCCGGAACCGTCTGCGGTGGGTGCAGGCGGGCGACCTGGCACCCTACCCCCGGCTGGAGGAGGTGGACCTCAGCGAGAACCTCATCAGTACCCTGGAGCCCAACGCCTTCGCCAACCTACAGAGCCTCAAGGTGCTCCGGCTGAGGGGCAACCAGCTGAAGCTGGTGCCCATGGGGGCCTTCGCCAAGATGGGCAACCTGACGAGCCTGGACCTGAGCGAGAACAAGATGGTGATCCTGCTAGATTACACCTTCCAGGACCTACGCAGTCTGAAACACCTGGAGGTGGGGGACAATGACCTGGTCTACATCTCCCACAAGGTATAGAGCAACAACGTGTCCGAAAGGAGAAATAATCTGCCGTCTTTTTTATTGAATTGTATTTTGTGGTTGTTTTACTAATTTTATTAATATTACTGTAAAGCACATTGTCACTAACATATTAGACCGAATATTCACTTTGGGAATATGGTCTGGCAACACTCCATTGGACAGCCTTTAACAAACTGTTTGGTTTAGCTTGGCCACCATTTTGAAATGCGCTTGACTTCAACGGCATCTCACTGACCCACCCTGATTGGTCCGCCAGCAGTGTGGCTGTGAAAACACTAATGCAAACAGGATTTCCAGACTAGTTTCTTAGCGAGCGGGCGGAGTCAGGCTACATTGTGACCCACTCTTGTTTGTGAAAGGTGCTATAGAAATAAACTTGACTAACTTACTTACTAACGTGAGCATAGGGAAGATTGTGACTACTGAATTCTGCTGGCTGTCTGTGTTGTCCGATGTGTTCTTCAGGCGTTCTCAGGGCTGATAGGCCTGGAGGACCTGACCATAGAGCGGTGCAACCTGACCTCCATCTCTGGCCAGACGCTGTCCTACCTGCACAGCCTGGTCACCCTGCGCCTCCGCTATCTCAGCATCGTCGCCCTGGAGGAGCAGAACTTCCGCAAGCTGTCCAACCTGCGGGGCCTGGAGATCGACAACTGGCCGTACCTGGAGTACATCTCCCCCCTAAGCTTCCAGGGCTTGGACCTCCGCTGGCTGTCCATCACCAACACCAACATCACCTCTGTCCCCTCCACCTCCTTCAGGAACATGGCGTACCTCACCCACCTCAACCTGTCCTACAACCCCATCACCACGCTGGAGTCCTGGGCCTTCAGGGACCTGCTGAGGCTGAAGGAGCTCACCATGGTGAGCACTGGGCTGGTCACGGTCGAGCCCCAAGCCTTCGGGGGCCTGCGGCAGATCCGGGTGCTCAACTTCTCCTCCAACGAGCTGCAGACTTTGGAAGAACGATCCTTCCACTCCGTCAACAGCCTGGAGACCCTGCGAGTGGACGGCAACCCGCTGCAGTGCGACTGCCGTCTGTTGTGGATCCTGCAGAGGCGCAAGACCCTCAACTTTGACGGCAGGGTCCCAGTGTGCACGGGGCCGGTGGAGGTGCAGGGGTTCAGCCTCAGCACCTTCACCGACTCGGCTCTCTTTGACCATTTCACCTGCCAGAAGCCCAAGATCCGCAACCGCAAGATGCAGCAGGTAATGCACACAGATGTACACAAGTGGATTGTATTGTGTTGTACTGTACTGTATTGCATTGTTGTAGTGCTGAGGCCGGAGAGGTAAGACCCAAGTGCACAGCACATAACACACAGGCAGAACCCATGAATAATAATAATGATCGCAACACCGGAACAAACAATAGACCATCAACAACCAGGGACAGAATAAAGGTAAGGTAATAGGTCACAGGTAGACTAGACAGGAAAGACAAATTGAGGCAGGCAAAACTAATTAGGCGTGATTTACACAGGTGGAGCTAATGAGACATTCAGCTATGAAAGAAGGAACATTAACAGGACACAAGGAAATCACGGACTGGAATAAGGGAAACATGGGGAACACAGGGAAAGCGTGGACTATACTCAAGACTAACTGACTGGAGAAGACAGAAGATAATACGATACGTTTTAGTTGTTGTGGTTTTAAGCTGCCATCTTGGCTAAGTCTCTCTTTTAAAAGAGAGTAATCTCAAGGAGCCTTATAACTGGTTAAGTAAAGGTAATTAATAAGTAATTCTGGAGAAAACTTTACATTTGAACTCAATCAAAACAAAAACACCTCTCCCTTCAATGCCATAGGGTGCTCTTTCATTAGCTCCGCCCCACACATTGGAAATACATTGCGAAAGCTAGGGTTTTTGTTGTGTGTAGCCTGGCCTGCACCACTTCATTTGTGTTTCTATTTACAGAGCCAGGGTTAAGTAGAAAGTAGAAGTAACAGATTCTTTTTTCAGCAGACGCAGAGAACGGTAAGATAGTGGACCGCAAGGAGACATTTGGTGAATTTGACAAGAAGCGTCTTAGCTTACAATCACTTACTATACCTTTTTAAAAAAATGTAGAAATTGTATTACTGCCTCCATCTTTAAACGTAAAAGCATGTAATGCAGGTGAATCTAGTTGATTTTGATTGTGTATTCCTATGTAACGCCTGGATAACGGAAGCGAGTGCAAACGAACAAAAAAAGGAAAAAACACAGAAGCAGGTGTGGGGATGGCGAGCCACACGCTCGGCATTTACTTAAATTAATCTAAATGAAACACAGGTACTAGCAAAAACAAAACTTAAACAAAGCGTATACCGTCAAGTAACACATGAACAGAAACCACGAACAAGGAACGTGAAACAATAACCCACACCCTTTCCCGGTAGTCCCCAGCCTATATGCCCTCACACCCACATGGCTGAACGCAATCGATCTGATTACACGTGTGGGTGTGAGGCGCTGGGGATGCAGACAGTCATTCCCCGGTCGTACCACACCGGCGAGACCAGGGAAGCGTTACATCCTACTGCATCGGTATGGCAGACTGTTGTAACCAAAGATGTATTATTGTGAAACTGGTGTAAGTTGATGTCGTCTGGTAACTGCAGGTAACTGCCCGTGAGGGCCAGCCGGTCAGCTTCCTGTGTCGGGCCGAGGGGGACCCTGCTCCCGCCATAGTCTGGATCTCCCCGCAGCGGCGGCGGATCACGACCAAGAGCACGGGCCGCATCACCGTGCTCCCCAGCGGCACCCTGGAGATCCGCTACGTCCAGCTGACCGACAGCGGCACCTACATCTGCATCGCCAGCAATGCCGGGGGCAACGACACCTACTTCGCCACGCTGACGGTCCGCGGGCTGCCGCTGGACGCCGCGTCCGCATTCTTCCTCAACCGCTCGCTGTACGGCGGCGAGTTCCTCAACGACACGAGTCTGAACAACACGCGCGTGTTCCTCAAGTTCACCTTGGACCTGACCACCATCTTGGTGTCCACGGCCATGGGTTGCATCACCTTCCTGGGCGTGGTCCTCTTCTGCTTCCTGCTGTTGTTCGTGTGGAGCCGGGGTCGCGGCCAACGCAGGAATAACTTCACAGTGGAGTACTCCTTCCGGAAGTCGGAGCCTGCCGTGGGCAGCTCCTCAGGGGGTACCAGGAAGTTCAATATGAAAATGATATGAAACAACGCAGCCAGGGGTCCCTTGGGGGAGGCATGAGCACGTCTGTTGACGTGTGTTGACACACGCAAACACACACAGCTGCTAGCTCGCATATATATATATATATATATATATATATATATATATATACACACACACACACACAGGCCTATAAACTGACGCAAAACCACAAAATGACAACTGTAAAAGCCACCATTAGACTTGCTTTGGGTTGTGACTAAAAACAAAATGACCCCAAACTCATTGCTTCTCGCTAGTTTTGTTCAGCTTGTGGTGAAGATGCGTTTGAAAAATAAGTATAATACATTCCTATGTACATTTTTTCTTCAATGAGCTACTACATTACCACTTAATTAAGTTTGCTTAGTGTAATAGATTTTAAGAACCATTGGATCGGGATAATACATTGGCATGCTTACTGTGCTGTGTAATGTAGCGTAACAAAGTTAGTCTATTCAAGACAATAGTTAAGGCATGAAAAGCCTTTTTTAATATAAAATATCCCCTTAAGGTAGGTAGTTAAATGACTGCAAGATATTTATACTACCCAGTCTTTGATAAATTGTGTAAAACTGCCATCAATAGTTACAAGTCACTTCCATTGTTGAAAACAAACCATATTTAAGACAGTTTGGACATGTTTTCTGTAAGTGACCACGCATATCAATTGACCACAGCTGAATTGTGAGTAGGGCTTTGAAGGGTCCAAATAAATAGCAGTATTGATTTTGTTTTTCTGCACTAATGCAATTGCAGGGCTCCATAATTAGGTTGCGTAATCATCTTATTCGAATACATTTGGACGTATGCATAACACGTACATTAAAATACATTTTAACATGAGCTGTGTGAGTTTGGGGACGAGCGCACCGGCCACGAGCTGCTACCTCAGCGGCCGTTGTCTCGGAGGGCTTGGTTAGGAAGTCAAGCCCTTCAAACACGGTCCGCCTGGTAGCCATGGCAACCGACACAGGAGAGAGCGGCTGCGGGCGGAGCGAGCAGGCCTGAATTTTGCACACAGCCCTTTTGGCGACAGGTTGTACCTGCCTGTTTCTCGCCCGGCCACCCACTCACTGCTGCGTTGGTGAAGAGCTGACCTTCACAGAGCTGCCAGGGGGGAGCGGCCTGGAGGGTCAGGAATAACTCAGAGGCACATAGAGGACACAGGATGAGATAGGTCAACAGAGTCAGGCTTCATGACCGCATTCACCTTATTTATGTCTTCTTTCTGTTTTCTAGGGCGATTTCTGGTCAGGAGACGTTTATTGATTATCACTGTGTAAAATATTTCCTCCTCCCACATATTTGTGAAGGTGGAAACGGCTTGCTGTTGGCGTGCATTATATAATACTGTTATTATCTAAGGTCAGAGATCTCGACACTCATGTCGAATGCCTTACTTACTGCGTTTAAAAACATTGTGGATAGGGATAAGGAAACCAGTAGCTCATTTTCAATTTTTCTAAAATGCATGTGTAAAATTACAATGTATTCTCTTCCCTTAAAAAGACACTTTTTTGGAGTTTTCCATCCAACAATGATAGTACATATTTTGAATTCATGCACACATTAAATGAAAGCACTCAATTGTCCTGGCAAACATTCTTAATTAAACATGTACATCATTTCTCAGGACTAAAACGTGTTGGGCACTATAGAGCAAGTATAATAATATCCCATACAAACAAGCTATGTTTACACAAACATTCCAGCAATAATCTATGTAGATTAACACAAATCCAAACTCATTCTCAGATGGCTAATGTACAGTTTTTATTGCTTGGATCAAAGCCATAGTATTAGTATATTTTTTTTACTATAGCTTTATAGTGGTAGTCGTATAATATTTACCACTGCCATATCATACGTGGTAAGGTGGGTCCAAAACAGATAGAGGCACACACACACACATGTATAAAGTGGCCTAAGATAATAACCCAATGGCACATTCCATTTAGGTTTTAAATGGAGCATCAATGGTACCATATGACCCAACTGTAACAGAACATGGAGAAAAATAAATATCTCTGTGTGCCTCTGAGGTGGCCGGTGTGCGAATGTCTCTGCCCCCCTAGCCCAGTGCATTCCCCCCTTCACCCACACACCCCTACCCCCACTGGGTCCTCCGTAAGGGAGGGGTCCCTGGCTGGAGACCAAGGATTCAAATGTAAATGAAGTCGTGTTAACCCTACCCACGCTATGCGCATCGTACAGTGGAGAGTACTGTGGTCACATTAATGTTCTGTTGCTACTTAGTCTTTAGTTGTGTTCCTTGACCTCTGGCTGTTACTGTTTAAATGATCTGCATTGTCCTTGTGTGCACGGGTGTGTTCTCAACACTGGAGGGAGCGTCTGTACAGTGTGTGTGTGTGTGTGTGTGTGTGTGTGTGTGTGGGGTGAGCGTGTGTGTAGGTGTGTAGGTGTGTAGTTGTGTAGAGGCAAGTCTGTCAATTTCAGGCCCCAATTAATGATTTTCTGACATTCGTGGTGGATCTAGTGTATTGCTCATAGCGCGTGTGCATGTGCTGTGTGTGTGTGTGTGTGTGTGTGTATGTGTGTGTGCCTGTGTGCGTGTGTGTGTGTGACTATGTCCTAGTCAGTGTTAATATCTGCGTTTGTCTATGTCAACCTAAACGAAGCTGAATCACACAGGCTGGCCAAGACATGAGCCATAACAGCCATAACATTTTACGAAAATAAAAAATCCTCTGTCGAGTAAAATATACAGTATTTATAAAAGGACATTTAAGGATTCTCCGCTAAACCTGTGCTTCTGCACATGTTGAATAACTGAATGTTTGTGCAAGATTAATGAGGCAGAATGAAAATAGATTCCCACTGCTTATTAACAGCGATGACAGCCATCTTGTCTGTCATCGCTCACAGTGTTGAGAACAGCCCATTGCCTTCATGGACAAATCCTCCCCCCCCCCCATTTGTCAGTGGAAGCTAGCATTAGAAGACAGTGAGAATATCTGTAGTGGCTGTTGATGGTGTTATTATGTAGACATCAATCACAAACGTGTGCACAGGTGATGGTGTGTTTAATATTTTGAGTTATGCTCCTCGCCTTCCTTTGTTTCTTTCTGCCTTGCTTCCCTTTTCCTCTTCCTTCCCAAATATTGTTGTCCCTGTTCACAGTATTAGAGTGAGATGTGGTTGTGCGGTAGTAGACATGTGCTCTGTGTGGTCGCCCGGTAATTAGCGTCGCTGTGTTTTGATTCGTTGCTCCTTGCGACACACGGAGCGGTGATTAGAGCAGCAGAATGAGGGTGGAGAATGGAAAGGGGTGACCCAGGTTCCCTGAAAAACATTGGATCCCATCCCGTGCCCCTGTCCGCAACGGAATACGCTTCCTTGGACTATCCATTCTGCACACACAGTGCATTCTGTGTGTTTTGAGAAAAAAAAAACGTGTGGACTGTATTTTCATGTATTTTTTCCTGCTGATATCTTGTCCAGATCTTAACCAGATATGTTGGAAAGTGGGAAGGGACACTGCAATACTGCATTTCCACTCTATATTGCATATAGTTTTTCTCTGCCTATGTACAGTATAGGAAGCGCTTCTCCACCCATAGGAAAATGCCATTGATATGCTGGTCAAGGCTTCTGTAAAGTACCTTTTCTCATTGAACACCCATATACCGTGCGTCCTTGTAAATGAATGATTTGAAAAAATGTAAGGAATGTTAAACAATGAAATGGATCTAGGTTGTTTGTGTATTTGCTGAAAGGTGCTTGACAAGCATAAACCGAAAGATAACACATAGCTCCATAGTATTGACTTAGGAGATTCTAGATGGTTGTAGATATCAGTGGAGCTGGAACTGATTCTGGTCATCTCTTGTGTGAGTCTTAGTAAAAGTAGGCTGTGGGTGTGGGGGGTATTTTACACTTAGAGCTCCCCTGTTCCCTCCTTCAGTTTGCCCTTGCCTGGGGTCGGTGGACGTGCACACGCCCCATTTACAACAGCCTAAATTCTAAGGACGCCCTCCAGCATAAACGGACAAGAATAAGGCGAATCCCAGATGCTGATAATCGTGGCATGATTGTCAGCCACTGAATAATTAATCTTACGAAGTGAAGCACTGTTTCTATTGCTATTCACAGTTTCATAATACAGGAACCCGTGAGACTGAATTGGCTGTAATTGTAGATGTTAATCCCCCCACCCGCATCAGTTCACCAATGAAGCCATCCAAGGAATGGGGGTTCTCTTTGCGCTCTTACGGAGGTCAAAGAAATTACGAACATGTATCTCGCTCTGTGTCCAGACTACAGCTGATTTGAATTGAATTGAAGCGTTGAGATAAACATTAATGCCATTCTGGTATTGGAGGCCAGGCAATTTCGGTGATCTATTGGGTTATTACCATATCCTTTTCTTGGAAGTGAATGCACTTATAAATTATCACCTCCGTCACATTGTCAGGCCACATATCAATAGCTAACACAAACATTGGCCGTGGTAGAAGAAAAATCAGATTGTGAAATGAAAATAGAGATTACACACAGGAAATCTAATTTCGCTGCACAAAGAGATGCTAATGATATGACAAATAATGGCATTCACCTGATTAGATGCATAATCTGAGCAAGACTTGATAACAGCCCCACAGAGAGTAATGTTGATTGTATCCTAATCTTCACTGTAGAATTAAAATGTTTCTAATATCTGTTTGGCAATACTGACCTCCAGTGGTCAATTTGAGAAGCAGCATCTAAAACTTGATGCCATTCGAATTTCTCTGTTATATAGCTCTAATAAAATGCCCTGTTTTTCTAATATAGGTTATTATACCAGAGATCATGCTGACTGCTATGACTTCGACGACCAAAGTCAGTAGTCCACTGACCATTCGGTAGTCCACTGATATTCCCACCATATAGAATAACATCTGCTTAGCTATAGTGTCTGTTACAGACCTGGGATGATGTGTTTTCAACTGCAGAGTCATCTGAAGCGACACCTAACCTAAACATTTACCTTTCAACACAATTTGGTACTGAAACAGGAGCTGACCGAGAATACTTTACAGAAAAATGCTTACTGTTTCTTGTGATCTTGGCAGGTTTAATCTATGCATGCTTTTTATGTATACATGAATTGGTCTTGCCAAACTCACCCACACTGCCATCAGTGCTGGCCATGGGACGGAGTAAATCAGAGCCAGAGGGACGTAGTTATTAATTAAACATTTCTTCATAGCTTTATATGTAATATTTGGCAAGGGTTTGCACTTGGATAGGACACACTTGCCTTCTCAGGATTGCTGTGACAAATACCTACTCGGAATACATGAAATAGCCATTTGGATATGATGCTAAATATAGCAGTTGGTATTCCAAGCAGGACGGTGACACTAATCAATGCTGGATGGGAATAGGATTATTAATGGCATGCTTTTCATTGATCCGTCAAGATCACTGTCGCTTACTGAGTCTCTCTAGTGGGAGGAGGGTTACAGAGCTCTAAGACCCAGTGGCACTCATTCCTAGGTTTCTGAATAATCTGCAACTGGAGAACCTCCCCAAAACGAGACTGTGCCAGAATTCACCTTCCCTGAGGTCTGAGCTACTGTAACCCATTTTAACCTCTCCGAAACGGATATGCCTTTGCTATGTGTGCATTTATTGAAAGCCTAAATTATAGGTTAAATATAATAGAAAGTACATTCATATCTATCTATCTATCTATCTATCTATCTATCTATATATATATATATATATATAT
>JAODUH010000009.1:1515911-1536473 GCA_027564835.1 Typhlichthys subterraneus | reverse complement strand
CTCTCTCTCTCTCTCTCTCTCTCTCTCTCTCTCTCTCTCTCTCTCTCTCTCTCTCTCTCTCTCTCTCCTCCAC
The DNA here is from genome assembly GCA_027564835.1 of Typhlichthys subterraneus. NCBI lineage: Eukaryota > Metazoa > Chordata > Actinopteri > Percopsiformes > Amblyopsidae > Typhlichthys > Typhlichthys subterraneus. The sequence continues at coordinate 1,536,400 of JAODUH010000009.1, read as the reverse complement.
TCTCTCATGCTCTATCTTTGTGTTTATCTAAAAATATACAAAATATACAAAAAAATATCTGTCTGTCTTTCTCAATGTAGCCTATTTTATTTACTACTATGTGAAGTGTGCATGTGTGTTAGTTGTTGTTGTTGTTGTTGTTGTTGTTGTTGGTGGTGGTGGTGGTGGTGGTCGTGGTGTTATTGGTGGTGTGGTGGGAGGAGGGGGAAGGGGGTGACATATGAGGGGCAGACGGTGAACTAACCGCACCGTGCTGCCAGCCGAGTCGAGTCGAGACGGGCGAGATCGTGCTTTGTGTGCGGCGAGACGGGCCCTCTCTCGCACTGGACGGACTACTGCAGACGAGAAACAGTGGCGTCAATCACTCTGTCACACCTTTTGGATGCACGATTATTTACTATAGACCTATTGATTATATTCCTAGTCATTGCTCTGAAGTAAACGCTCGGTTAACCGTCCCTTCCTTCTACAGTAAGCTGCAGCAATTGCAAAAGCTTAATTAATTGATTGATTAAGAATGGTTTATTTGAAGACTTCGTTTATTTGTCAACGAAAAGCCTATGTTGTGTCGTTAAAGCGAGTAGGCTAATCGGCAGTTTAAATCGTGTATATCATTGGATTACACGAACGCAATGCAGTTCACATGATGTTGCAGTCTCGTCTCAAATAGAAAAATCCAATCATAAAGCGCCAAATTCACAATAATGCTTGTTTATCTTTTAAAATTCAAACTTCTAAAATAGGCTATGCTGTCATAATTAAATCTTAATGACAGATGCTTTATTAAACAACGAAATAGTGCTCAAAGCAAATGCGTTAAGAATAAAACAGTATAAGAAAACAACAAACTTAAAAGTGTTCAAAACAAAATGGAAGAAAATAATATAATTTAGACAATAGCGGAATGTTCTGCTATTTGATAGGCCGAATATCTAACGAATACACCAATTAAACCAAGAAAGGAAATATGTAAATATATCTTTAAAAATAATAATAGTAAAGCCGTCAATTCTATTTGAAAGAATGTATTGATCAAATATCAAATCAAAACTTTATTTGAACAATTTTGAAAGCACATTTCTTTGAAAGTTGTTCAAAGAAATGTCATTGTTGTCATTGTTCAAATAATTAAATAGCAATTACAGTACATTTCATAAAATAATCTGTATAGGCTATAATAAACTAGTTTCTTGTTTATACACGGTAACAATTCACGTTAATGTCTTGCCAGTGCACTTAAAATGCAGTCTATAATAAATACATCACAAAAAAAATCGTTTGATCTAATATACTTTTAATATACATTTTATTGATTAGTTGATAACATAGTAGCAAAGTAGAATACCTTATATATAAATACATATAGGCCTAATGCTTTAACAGGCGGCAGGAGAGAGGATAATATATTTTATAACATGAGACATGTTTAAAAAATGTTTAATAAAACAATTAACAGATTCCATGTCCTTCCCTTTGTTTAGAGGTGTGTTGCCACTATTTGATTTACATAAGGTTGAGTAAATTCAATTAAATTATCGACTAAATGTAATAACTTATAAAATATAAGACCCAAAATGTTTTGTCTTAATACGGAAACATGTTTTAATGACATTCATTCATATCACTGCGAGGCGTAGGCCTACGTCTGGTACCAGGCAGCAACACTTTGTTCTCTCCTCAAAGCTGAGTGTCATCATATTCGGTGCCACTGTGCCAGTAAAGGCCGTCTGTCTGGAGCACCGCTAAGAGACAGAGTGAATAAATGAAGAAAGGCTGGGAAGCGGAGGATCTGCTTTGCTGGTGCTGGCACGGAGCCAGCGGTGGACGGCGGAAGGATGGGAGGGCGGCAGCAGAAAGAAAGGAAGGGGGAGAGAATGAGGGAGCCTAGCCGAGCAGAAGAGAGGAAATCAATACCGATTCAGAGCAAGTCAGATAAGGATGAACGTATAGTGGAGACACACTCTAACCCAGTCACAAGTGTGTATAGCCTACTGTAGACTATATGCTATAGGCCTACATGTGCTCGAACGCCTCTAACTCATCCCACAAAAGCAATGCAATCTTTAAAATGAAATGACGTCACAACCTTGGACTACTGTGGCGATTTGCTGACGCGATCAGAAACTCATTACAGCACTAGGCCTACACGCATCAGAAGTATCCCGCTCTTAGTATGCACTGGGATATTCCCTTAATGACCACGCCATGTGTATATTGCCAGTCTTGCTGTGTATGTGAACCTTATTGTAATAAATCTCACAGCATGAGAAGAAATAAACCGATTTTCTATCATCACACAATTATGTGATAGGTCTATGGGTTTTTCAGCACCGAACGCTGTCCAGCGATACATACAGTACACGATAGCCTCGTGGGTCTACGTGTCAGATGTGTGTTATTGATATGTTTGGAGTGTTTCTGGGTGAGGGGGTGTAAACAACATTCCTTTCAACCACATCTACACATTCCACACTCCAGGCTGTGAATATGTTGTGTGGTCCTCGACTGTTAACCACAGATTTGACTTTGCTTACCCGGTTAGCAAGCTTAGCAAGTGCTAACACCACCACTCTCAGCTTCGCTCTTTCTTCCTTCTCCCTTCCATCTCTCTCATACTTATTAATTATTAAGGTTGCTATTGATCCTTTCACTACTCTGCCTCTATCTGTCTGTTCACACAAAGCCCAAATCCTCATGCCAGCAGCCCTCCTTCGATCAATGGCATCTTGCCGCTCGCCTTGTTTCCACATTTCAGCTTGTGTTTACTCCCTGTTTCACTAAGATGTACTCCTGGAAATGTTATTTTGTTTTCCTGCAACGCGATTTATTTGAATGCGATTCTGTTTGAAGTCCCTTGAAATCTAATGAGGAAATTATTGATTTTACATTAATTTTTCATGTTCCAAAAGCAGGATGTGCGGTTCACATGGAAAATGTCTGCGTGCGGTCGTTGTTTGCTTTTTGCTTTAGCTTTGTTTTGTTTCGGTGTTTTCATACCTCCCCTAATAAGCAAAACAACATGGCTTGGCACCACTGGACGATGGTATTGTTGTGATATATGCTGGCTGCAGATAAAGGAAGGCGAAAGAAGGAACGTGTGTGTCTGTGTGGGGAGGAGGCAGAGAGAGAGAGAGAGAGAGAGAGAGAGAGAGAGAGAGAGAAGAGGTGTGGGAGAGAGAGAAAGAACGTTGGGGGGTTGGGAAGGGGAAAATGCCCTTATTGATCTGTAATGTGCAAAGCCATGCAAGCAAACACTGAAAGGACATATACGACACTCACAATGCCACATATTCCTATCTATCTATCTATCTATCTATCTATCTATCTATCTATCTATCTATCTTTCTATATATATATATCTTGATGTGATTAGAAGTTGACTTTTACAGCTACAACTTTTACAAAGTTTTCATTTAACCACGTTTTTCTGTACATGTAAATAGGTCCTGACTGCAAGCCATATCAATTTCGCAATGCAGTGTTAGATATATACGTTAGTGTCTCAGATCACATGACAGCTCCAGTAGACATTAAGGCTGTATCTGGACTCAAGGTCTACATTCTCAGAAACGGTTCAAATGTTTATTCAACGAAAGTAGGCCATGTTACATTTCCATGTTTGTGTGTTGACGTGTCTGCCCTAAAATGTGAATGGCCTATAGGCTAACGCACATACCAATAATGAATTTGAGCAACCTTACACCTCTCAACTCTAAATATAGAGCTTTTACTACAGAGGACCAAATGAAAAGCCGGAGATACCGTGCGGTTATTGCGCCTTTCAGCTCCGATAGGAGTATAGATCTGTGTGCCACATTTAAAAGGGAGAGTGGGAACTGGCGTATTGATCAGGCCGCCAGGGGTCACACGCCCCTCTGACGCGTTCTCTTCTCTTTTGGCGCAAGTTGGCCTCGTAGCCCATACGTCCGTCTGCTCGAGCATGTGGAGAAGACTAGGGGGAGGGTGGAGTAGGCCTCCTAGGTTTTACTATCCAGACGGAATGAGGGGTGGAGTATATTTGTTGTGAATCGATGAAACTTACTGTAACTGTTAACCAAAAACTTTAATTGCCAATACGCAAAATATAAACGAATGCCCGTGTTGTGTGACGAGACGTATATTGTATATGTTTAAGATTAATCCGAATGTTATAGTTTGCGTTTTCATGCAGACTATAATAAAGTGACGCATATCTTTTGAGAGATCTAAAATCCAAACACAGCTCATCGGCTGACCCGTGATTCTGTTTTGAGCTGTCCATTGTGCTGAATTCCATTTCGGTGTCGTTGTTAAGACTTAGGCCTACATAGTTTTTGAATACTATAGGGCCTATGCCTTGCAATAAATTAAAACATTGATACGTGTAACTTGTAACTAAATATAAATTAAAAAACATATTATTCACATTGAACTTACCGGCTAGTCGAAGAGCGGACATCCTCTGAAACTCGGGCTCCTGGAGCCATTTCCACATCCTCCTGAAGGTCTCTCGCCCGGACTTGAGCTTACTCCAGGGCTTTGGGTTACGTAGCAGGTCCGAGAGAGTTCCCTGGGACCGGCACAAGATCCTCTGGGCGAATATGGCCTGGGGGATCGAATAGCGCTTTAACTCTGCCGTTATCCTCTGAGCCACCTCTTTCGTGTTGATCTCCTCCGCCTGGATGCCCGCTCCTTGACTTCCCCCCGGGCCATGCCTCTCTCGCTCTCCCAGCATCACTGCTCCGTTCGCCTGGGAGTGGAGGTGGCTATGGGGGTGATGGTGCATGCCGTTGAGGTTAGAGATCATGCCGTGACCGTGGCCCCCTAAACTCCGGGCCAGGTGTTCTTGGTCACTCCGGGACAGCATGGAGGCGTGGGACTCGAATCCCGACACGGATGAGAGCATCTTTGCGTCGGTGGAGAGGTGCGCGCTCGGACCATAAGCTGACAGTGGCTGCTGGGTGTTGTGCAAAGAGCCCAGGCCGTTGGAGAGCGGAGAAAGCGAGCCGTGACCCATAGCGGACACGGACATCTCTTTGGGGTAATGGCCGTACAAGTTCCCCATTGAGGCGAGCCCTCGCGGGTCTTCCCTCATTAGCGTGAAGCTCCCGCTCACGTTCCCGGCAGAGAGTCGTTGGTGGGCGGCGGCGTGGTGGTGGGAGTGCGCATGAGGGTGGTGGAACTTATCCGAGACGGTGGATATCGGAGGTAGGTGCTGGAGTGGCGTCAGGGTGGTGTACGTGTTGCTAAGGCTCATTCCTGACTCACACATGCTGATAGACGGGTGCAGATGACCGGACAGGGCGGACGGGTCGGTCCGGTAGTCTCCACCGGGACCTTCCAAGATCGAGGCCATGCTGGACACCATAGCCGACCGCGCGCCGGATGCGTGCGACACAAGATTTCGGTGAGACGAGTTCGGGGACGGCGACGGCCGAGCGTGAGCGTGAACGCTCATGAGGTCCCCCGCCTGCGAGTGCGAAACACTGTGGAGATTTCCAAGATTCTCCATTGTGAGTTCCATATCTGGATTAATACCCCTATCCCTCCCTCCCTCCCCTCCCCTTTCTCTCGCTCCCTCTTTGCTTCTCACTCACACAGGGACGCGAGGTGCTGTAGCCCTCCCGTACTAAAATTATCAAAATATTTTAACGCTAATCCATTGATTGAAGTTTTTCAGTTAATCGACGTCGTCACGAGAAAATATTGCATTCACAAAAATGTAAACGGTCTATATTCGTCTTCCTCGGAGCGCCTTATGCAGTCATGTGGATGAGCGTCTCATATACGACTGTATCTCATCTCTTGTCCAACAGCGCTTCCACTATGATCTGGCTGAGATGTGTGCAAGTGCATTGCGAGCGCGCCTCAATGTATTTAAAACGAGGGGCGGGTACAAACAGCTTTCAAATCATCCCGCAAAGAAAGCATATGATGGCTCCGTTAAACTTATCAGTATCCTGATAAGTGTTATAATTTCTTATGGTAACAGAGCGGGTTAGCAAAGCTATAAATGCTATTTTGGGACGCTTTGTAAAAGATGTAGCTTTACTTGCTCGCGAGTAGACCCATGCTCGTTAGTGTTTCTTGGGATAGACGAATTAGCTTATAGCCTATACCTTCGCATTCAGTCGAGAAATGTGTATTTCTCATTCTGGACACACGCCTCAGATAAACTTTGTTTTCCCACGGACTGTATGTTTTTGCAGTTATGCGTTTAGTGATAAACCTAATCGATGTATTGATTGACAGAGATTAATGACGTGGCCCGACCTGGTTAGGAGGTGGGTGAGGGAGGTCACGAAGTTAGAATCCGTTGTAAACAAGGAAACAGATGAGAACTATATCCAGCATTACATTTGTTTAGTTTGAAGTCCACGAGAACAGTTAACACATAGCCAAATCCATAGCTCATTTACGGGACTTGTCTGAAAATGAGATGAGCCACAATTTCTAATTAATTAATTATTTTAAATTATGCTAAAGAATAGAAAATGTAACAGAATTGGCATGTCTTATTTGGATTGCTTTAGTTTAACAATTCAGAGCAAATATGTCTTTAATACATTTTCTTTGTTAGGCCATCAGAAAGTTGTATGTTAATTATTATTATTATTATTATTATTATTATTATTATTGTTATTATTATTATTATTATTATTATTATTATTATTATTAACACAAATAACGAAAACAACAATAATACATATTATAATTGTTTTATATACAATATTGTAATTACAATTGTTTTAACTCAGCACTACAGTACTGTAGGTTATTGCCTGATGTACGTTTAGTCATCCACTAAGGGAAATAAATGAGCGCCATATAGCGTGAGCGTCCGTTTGCACGCGCAATGGATCTGCACCAAAGCTATTGGCATGCAGTGGTGATTGATTGATGCCTGCGTCACCTGCCTGCTTCAACGACGGCCAATGCACTGACCGTGTATGAGTCCCTTCTCTTCCTTCCTCTCCTCTCTCCCTCTTTCTTCTCTCTCTCTTTCTTCTGACTCTCTTTCTTTTCTCGGTCTCTGTGTGTATAAAGTACTAGTTCATTCTATTTCTTACTGTCATTTGTTTTATGACGAGTATAGGGGCCGGAGTATTTATGTGAAAAGTAGATAAATGATTCAAATAATATTAGGGAACAAAATAGACAGCCCACATTCTGCAGTGAGAGAGATCGATTACACAGCAAAAGTTAAAATACCAACTGTTTTGTTAGAACAATTTATATGAAATATTACAAACAATAAACAAATGAACAAAAACAGCTGCGCTTTGGCTGCTGTTGCTAAACACGCCAGAGCAAATTTTTTATCCTTTGCTGAACTAAAATGATTATATGCATCCTAGATGTCAATTACAAATATAACCAGAGCAAAAAGACCCGACTTCATTTGTTGAATGTGCTGTAAACGTTCACAAAATATATAGCATTTAGGCTACACATGAAAATAACTGTAATCTACCAAAACAATATAAGTATACAACCATATAGATAACCTTGCTATTCTTCAACTGAATTGCATAATAATAAATAATAGGTTATTACTACTACTACTACTACTACTACTACTACTACTACTCCTAATAATAATAATAATAATAATAATAATAATATATAAATAAAATAAGGCTTTAAAATATTGTGAATAGCTCTTGGAAATGTTATTTTGATAACACAACCTCATCGTAATAACTACTGGTGCATAAGCTGTTTCTCTAACGGTATTAAAGTCATCATTCGATTTATTGATTCTCCATCAAATTAATCAATTTATCGGCATGGTTTCCTAAAAACTGGCGTGTTTATTTAGGATCATGAAAATATGATCGAGTCTTTAACCTGTAGCGCATAAAGGTTTATATCTGAAATGTGTTTCACGTAGGCCTATACAGAAAGTATAGTCCATTGTCAGTGCAGGTTTTAATCGATGTTGGCTTTAGTGTTGTGTGGCCTTTTATAGGCCTAATAGGCCTATTACCTTCAGAATTAGGACACATTTGTATATTTCCTTATCATAAACAGACGTCCACTTTAATTGTTTATAAAAACTTGCTGATATAGAAGCAAACATACAGGCATCTTATAGTTCTGTAATCAAAATATGATATATAGAATATTCCATCCAATAGTTCATCTGCACGCATTTTAAGTGGGCCAAGAAACACTAAACTTCTAAGCTTATATTCTTTAAAATAAAAATGATTTGTGCTATAAATGTTTAGTGACTATCGTGCTGTGTCGTGTGTGTGTGTGTGTGTGTGTGCGCGCGCGAGCGCGCACGCCGTTTGTGTGAATGTGTGTGTGTGTGTATGTGTGTGTTTCAACTGCGTAAAACAATGTGTATGCACATATTTTTCTCTGCCTCATAATGTAAATTTAAATGTTGGGGGCTGGCAAAATGAAAAATCACTTGTCTTTCAGTGCCATTGGCTTAATGTGTACAGATAGATTTGGTATTCCTTTGCATCTTCTCTGTAGAGTACAATTAAAGAAGAATACATACTGTAGCAATGATATCCTGAAGTAATGTGTTTCTCTGTTCGGTTGTGTTTCAAAGGTATATGACAAATGTTATGTGACATATCTGTGGATGAGGTATGTGTGGTTGATGGATGTTCTTTATCTGAGAGGTATTAAATGGTGTTACAGTATTGCATTAGTGTCCCTACAGTCTAGCCTCATATCACTCATATCATGTCATTGCATCCACATGTGCTTACATAATGTAGCCTAATACATATTTGACATACCCTGCATGAAAGCTTATAGGAAGATTCAGATAACCCACCAATTAAAGATAAACTATGAAATTGACATTAAAATGCGAGGCCTACACGTTTGAATCATTAGGCCTATAAACAAATGCTTAAAAGGAACTGATATAAGAACAACTAACAATATTTAAAAATGTATTTCTTAAGCCTGGTCCTTATTGAGTGGACATTAGAATGAGAAAAATTATAAATATAATTTACAACTGAACTAAAATGTATTATGTACATTAATAAATAAGTACATATATTGTATTATTCTTTAACACATGCATACTTTATTAATTTATTAATTTTTACTTTATTTCATGAGGTTTGAGGCCACCTGTTTCAGCAGACAGACGTTTTTTTTTATTTATTAATCTGTGATTATTTCTATATATGGATCATGGCTTCAGACCTTTGTAAACAGCACATAAGTGTGTCTGCCTGCATAATGACAAGAGAAACAATGAATAGGCAATATACATTATGTTATTGATTGATGTATTTATGTATTTTGAATCATTTTTCCTGTTATAGATGGTGCACAATAACAATTATTTGGCATCATTTTATTTTATATTTGATAAAATATATTATTGACTATTCATATCTTGAAGTCAATTAAATATCTGTGATTTATATTTAACATTTTATCATGCACTCCAAGGCGCATTGAACAGATAATAATATTCTATCCATAAAGTGAATTTCACATATAGCGGTAGTTCACCTCTTCTATTAACTTTTTCTGGTCAAGCAGCAAGCCCTGGGTGTGTGAACGCCACACCAACCATATGTGTAAGACAACTCCACATCTACCAAGTGTGAACTCAGCAATAATACAGTTTTAGTCATATCACAAGATATATTCAATCATGTATATTAATAAAATCTTAATGCAAAACAACACATTCCTTACTCCCCAGAGTGCCAATTGAATTTTTAAGTCCTTTATACATATACTGGTGGTGCTTTCATTAACCACGTCTTCATCAACTGATAGAAGCCATGCATAGAAGTACAACTGCATATATCCTCCTGGTTCTCGTTGCTAAGTAACAGAAGGATGAATGTATTGAGATGGAATAGTCAATCAATTCTGCTGTATTTTGTGTGTGTGTGTGTGTGTGTGTGTGTGTGTGTGTGTGTGTGTCTTTGTTTGTTATTGTGTGGTAGTTTGTATAATTGTTTCCCCACAGTGAGTGCATGCGTATATAATTTTAGTAGGAAAATATATATTATATATATTTTTTTTTTCTTACATTATTTGCATTAGCCTAATTATTATTTGAATCACCACCAACTAGACAGTATTTTTGCCTAATGTGGAAATATGGACAGATATTTCAGGTGTTATATCATATTTCCTTCAATAGAGATTTTTCTGACACTTAATCAGACGTATATAATAAGGAATATTGAAGATGTCCTGTATAACCGCTCTATATCTACAGGTCAAAGGTCACCTTGAATCTCTTCAGGGGATTATCTGTTTCACATCACATCACTCTGTGTATTTAAAAGCCTATATGGGACACTCTTATCTTCTCCATACAGGAGCAAAGCAACAGACTGTCAGTCACAAGGCCACTGAATACCTCATGTTGCACCCATAGGGGTGTATTGGACATCATTTGAAGTTTGGGATGTTTCCCAAACTTATGGCCTTTACAAACACAGTGTACACCAGTGCTTCTCATATAGCATTTTACCTAAAAAGAAAGAATTCAGACACATACATTTAATAAATAAAGTATCTTATTATTATTTGTATTATTATTGTTATGAATATGAATATGAATATGAATATGAATATTATTATTAGTAGTAGTAGTAGCAGCTGTAGTATTATCATTACTTTGAGAACCATTGGAGAACACAAGGTACATAGATTGTTCAGCAGTGTGTGGATATATGAGTGTATTGCGTATTCCTTAAGTATTATAAACTGATCCCTACATCTCTAATGTTAAATCCACTGGCACAGCTCTCAACTGGTGTATATTTAAAGGAAGAAGAGTGCGAAAAAAGACAATCGTTGAACATAGACAGCAGTGATTTGTTTTCATTAAGCCATGCCCAGCCATTGCAATGCTTCTATGGAACCTCATAGCCAGGGCAGTGGTGTGTGTGTGTGTGTGGGGAAGGGGAAGGGGGAGGGGTGTAGTTGCATGTGTGCACTGTTTTGACAATCTTTTATATTTACAGTATGAACACAATTCAACAAGCTTGATTGGGGTACAACAAGAATTGCTGCCCAAAGCTTTTATTTTCAGAGAAGCTGCTAATGATTCAGATCACAATTCATATTTACACACTCTTACCCTCACATGTGTATTGTATCACAATATAAGGTACACAATGGATAAAAAATGGTATGCCAAGAATTAAACCCTGTTCTCCATGCCTGCTTGTTGCCCCAGGTCCCCCACAGAGGAAGTGTGAGAAATATTCTGGTTTCATACAGTCTATTGATTTTAACCTCGAACAAAGGCTGCCGGAGAGATTGTGGAAGGCAGACAGTGGAGGTATGGAGAAATGAGATAGATATAGAGTGCTATATGGTAAATGTTCTCCTTTATTAATCTAATATGTATGCCCAAAAAACATTTCTGTTGTGAACATGCTGGCAAAAGCAAAACACACGTGTATGCAAATGTAATATGCAATATATAATTCATATAGAGCTGGACAATTCTGCATGAACATCGATAGAAAGACAAACAAGCGTGGAAACTTTTCACTTTTGACCTGTGCACGTGAGTACGTGTGTGAGCATGAAACATGGCTGTTGAGAAGGAAAGAGTAAGAGAGGATAGGAAGATTTAGAGAGAGGGAGAGAGCGAAGGGGGGAGTTGGGCTGGTGTTAAGGTGATTAGTCTGGTGGGTTGGCGATAGAGAGAGTTGATCAATAACCTATCGATCTCCCAAGGCGAGTGTCAGGGGGATAGTGGGAAAGAGAGGGAGGCAGGGTGAGAGTATGGATGGGGAGGGAGTGGGCCCTGGGTTGACTTTTAAAAATCCTTTACTATGCAGATGACAAATAACCCGTTAGATTGCAGGAGGTCTGGAAAACCTGGAAATCTTTCTGGAAGGAACGCAGACAAACACACCACATAATATGTGTGTTGCTTGAGACTTCCCAAATTCAACTACACAGCAGATTTAGAAAATGTGAAAATCATTTCTGGGAGTCGCATGGAAAGAAACTATTGAGCTCTATGCAAAGTTACTAACCAGACCATTGCTCCAAAGAATTCCTCTAGGCCTAAATATCTGTAGTCACCCACGCAAGCCTTATCCAATACTTGCATTTTAAGAGCTTCAGCAATAACTCAGGTGACAATGGAACCCATTGCATACTGCTGCTAAAACAATACATTGTACTTAATACTTAAGTGTTACTATATAAAAAATATATATATAGTTCAGACTAGATGTATCCAATTCTCCAAAAACAGCAGGTTTCTTTGTTTAAAATACTATTATAAAGAAGAAATTGGTCTGGGCTCAGGTGCAAAGACAGATGTGAACTGATTTTATTAGAGCTGTCAAGGATCAGTCTACCACGTTTTCAAACTGTTTCACAAATGTCACAATGATGTTAAGGAATAGCAAGCATCATTCAGTACCACAGGATTACCGTGAGGAAATGTGTGTCCAAAGAGGACATACAGAAATTGATGGGACCTTACAGTAATTGGACTGCTGAGGATTAAGATTAGAGACGAATGACAAATGAGATGTCCACTACTATACCTCATCTGGATTTGTAATAAAGACAATGCAGACATCACAGTTGGGTCCTTAAAAGTTCCTCAGAGAATAGATGACAGAAGGGAAAACAAGCAACATACCTGTCTCTCACTGACATCTGAATCAAGTGTACAAAACACAGCCCTCAGAAGCAATTTGATGACATTCCTATGAGTTAAAGACAACATCATTATGCCCATTGTGCATCCGTGTTTTTCAAGGTCTAAAGATCTGATGCCAGAAAATGATGCATTGTCATTTCAATGAAGTGAATTGTCCATAGTTTGTAATTCTGTATAACTCATGGCCACATGAAGGGTTAGGGTGAGTGAACGCTCTCACCAACACTTTGCATATGGGCACCTGCATGCGTGCGCAAATGTGCTGTGTTCAGTCATGTTTCTTAAGTTCCCATTCAAACACAGTGGTGGTGTGACATAAGCACAAAAAGTAACTTCTCTAAGACAAGGGATTTCATGGCAAATGGGAGGGATGTGCTAATGTACAGATTATGCATGTACATACACACAGTGTGGAAATGGCACGTTTAAAAATAAATAAAGCTTTGATTATAGATTTTCCAATGAGTTCGAACATTTTTACAATGAAGGAGGAATATTGTTTGATATTTAGAAATAGATAAAATAGCGCATAAATTACGTTCAATTCCAGTGTCTGTATTTCCTTTGATTACATTTTGCCTTTTTCACATTTAGCTGTGATTACTCATCTGCCAGGATCTCTGTGCATGCCAGCAGGCATGCTACCTGGTCTGCTCTGCAACGCCCCAGAGCCCCTCTCACTCTCTCCACTACCATGCAGTCTCTCAAATGAATGTAGATATATTGACTAGTAGGGTGCCTGGAAGTAACCAAAGGCTGGGGATGAGACCATGTGTGTGACTTGTCATGGACAAGTGATGCTGTCCCTGTACTTGCTGTATCCTACTGTAATTAGCTTTGGTTGTATGGCTTTAGCAATCTGGAACATCTCTGACTTAATGTAATCAAGGGCAGTCGAAAGGTTCCAACATGAGAAGGAAAAAGAAACGAATGGAAAATGACAACTCCAGCAAGAGCACACACACACACACACACGCACACACACGCACACGCACACACACGCACGCACACACACACACACGTGCACACGTACACACACCCAAATGTTACACACATTACTAAACTTTAGGCTTTGTAAAGTGTTTAAGGTTGTTAGAAACAGTGTTTGAAAGCTACTTGATCAATACCCCAATTATATAGATGAGGATATCGAAAGGGCAAATTACAGCCAATCAGTGAAGTGTTCTACTGTCCTCTAGCAGGAGCTGACCTACTGACCCCAGCTGACAAGCTCTTAGGCCAAAGGTTGCCTCTCCCATGTCAGAGTGCACTGCTTTGCACTGGACAGGGAATTGTAACCATGGCTACTGGCAAATAAAGGTTCAATGTGGTGTTAGATGTTGGAGGGGTGCTAGAAAGGGAGATTTGTTCAAGTCTACTTGATTAATTTAAAAAAAATGCTTAATGAACATTTTTAATTATGTATTAATGTTAATTAATTTTAATGTTATGTACTGTGGGTTTTAGAATTGAAGACTCAGAAGCTATCCCATAGTTTAGGGAATATTTTAGCTTCACGGAAAGGAAGCGTTTTTAATGATATCTTGCGCCATCTTGTGGGGTCAGTCAAGACATGTCCGAACTGCAGGCTGCTGTGACAGTAGCCTAATCAATGTACATTTATGTTCCAAAATGTGTCCTGACTTCTAAATGTAAAACTTTGGCTTTGTATAAAAATGGTATAGGCCTAAATCTTGAAACCGTTTTTAACCAAAACATCTAACCAAACAGCAAACTAATTTAATCAGTTGCACTTTAGTTGTAGTGACAGATTATGGCCAATGAAGAAAATACTTGAATTCTGCACATCTTGAAGACTAGCCTAAACTGGTAGGCTATAGCCTATGGGATTACATACAATTGTCATAAAAGTATTTATTATTTGATACAAATTCGCAATATAAAACCGCACATTTGCAAATTTCAGTTGAAACCACAAACATACATTTACAAGATTAGTAGCCTATGAGTTATTTTCTTCTCACAGTAATAATTATCGCACATACACACACACACACACACACACAGAGATTGAGAGAGAGAGAGAGACACAGAGAGAGAGAGAGAGAGAGAGAGAGAGGGGGGGGGGGGATAAAGTACCTACAAGAACTGGCAAGTCGATTATGCGTACTGTCTAATATATAACTATGCTGGTTTTTGAGCACAGACAAGGCAACATGACTATCGAAAACCGAGAGACATTGATGAAATAACACATTTTTGGGACAATATGGTCCTTTCAAATAATTCGATTTTGTCGTGTTGAGCATATCCTTGCTTACACGGGAATGGTCATGATATTTCTTGCAGAAAAACACCCACTCCAAACAAGGCAACGATTCTGAAAAATATACAGGGGATTTTCTTTCATGAGTAAAATTAATTGTACGGACGCGATATGTGCTCTCATTAAGAAGTCAACAGAGAGAGGACATATTTTAGACAGAAGACTGTGTCGATGGATGCATCTTCAGTAGCCAGACAGAAACGATTCGGTTATTGTGTCAGGGGTAGGTAGGTATTAATCGTGCACACCCTAATAATAATAATAATAATAATAATAATATATAAATAAATACATATATATTTATTATGATTATTATGATTATTATTATTATTATTATTATTATTATTATTATATTTCTAGGCTTAGAATCAAAGTATAAACTATATAGGCTTAATGAAGTCATATTAGAAAATCCTTCTAGCGGGATCTTGTGTGTAGCCATGCTTAAGAATTGCATGCACATGCAATTATCTTGACTACTTGAATCTGTCTTGAATTTGTCTGATTGTGTGAACTTGAATTGAGCTTCACGGACCTGCTTTAGCTTCAACTGATTTGTGAGGTTCATTCAAGACAGGCTTTGGATATTAATCCCCACTTTTCTTGTTTGCTTAATGGAATAGGCCTCAAAGGTCCCTCTCCTGGTGGAATAATTTATCTGAAATAAATAGGCCTATTTGTCAAACATGTAGGATGTACAGGCTACAGTAGAGCTGGGCAATAATTGTCAAAACAATTGTACTGTATCCTGTAGCATATATTTACAATGCAAATAGGGGATAAATGATGCTAACTTCAAAAGGTTAGCATCGAGGCACCCCTGGCTCAGCAGTAGGCTATAGACTTTCAAAATTTCAAATCTCAGGTTCTCAGAAAAGTAGACAAACAAAATAAAGAAATAAAAGAATAGGTTATAGCCATAGTGGGTTTCATTCATTCATGGCATGCCTGTTCTGCAAGGCCAATGCATGGAAAATGTATGGGCATACAGTATCTTACGCATGTACATGTGAAAGATTGAGTTGGAGACTGAACAGTGGTGCTTGACAGGAGTACAGGATTAAAATGCAGCGAGACATTCGGAGATCGAGTTGAGATCTGTGTGTCAGATGGAGGGAAGGAGGTAGAGTTGGGTGGCTTGGAGAAGAGATGTGGGGATAGGGTTAGAGGACAGGTAGTAGCCCGGTTGGATACAATGAGTGTCTGGACTTCTGTGCAAAGGAGGGAGAAGGTATTTAGGGTGCAGGCTAATGTTGTGGGACAGGTAATCAACAGAGGGGTAAATTAGCTGCTAATGTTGATCACTTTCTTTGAGAATAAGGTTATATACTCTAGATAAGCTCATGCACAGCCTGGATCCTGCACATTACTAAATGTTATGTCTTAATAACAAGGTGTTTATTTCAACAGATATAAATGACATTTCCAGTGTATTTTCTTTTCATGGGTTTCCTATATAACTTTGGGTTAGGAGACTATGGTGAAGAATACTTTATAAAGGATGTAGAACAGTGTTCAAGAGGTCCTTTCAGAATGAAAGCATTAAGGTGTTTTAATGGCATGTTTGTATTCTTGCCGGACCGTGTGTAGCGGGACTGGCCAATATGAACAAATATTACTGAGTGACCGGCCTTGTTATAAAGTGTATGCGCTACATTCTAGATAGTAGGTGGTAGTAATGCATTATGCAGACAGTAGGTGGCAATAATGCACCACATGCAACATCTCAACAGCGATACTGGCATTTGTCATGTGGCTCATGCCCGCTGCCGGCTGAACTAGGCTTTCCTAGTTTTTATGTTGTTGTTGTTTTTATGTATGTTGTTGTTATGTATTGTTTCTTCTTGGAATGTGCATTCCACCATAGAGGAGAGTAGTGTGCAGGTATAGGCCATTTGCTTTTAATTCACCTTTTTTTATTGGTTCATGGTCAGTGTTGTTGATGCAGTGTTGTTGCCATCAAGTCCATCTGGGGAGACGTACATTGAAACTGTTTGTGAATGGCAGGTACTTTAAAAAAAATACTTAGCAGTTGATTTGATGATCCATATGGTCGTTTTCGCTGTCGGCAGACTCTGCACACCTAAACAACGCCTGTATAGCTATCAACAAGATGCTGATTGAAAGTGAAGTTGCTACTCGGACACATTCAAAATGATTCCAAGGCTTTCCAGACTGATTCTCATGATCATTAAACTGAAGCTCGCAAGGTCAGGATGCTCTCGCAAGGCTAAGGTGTTGCAGTCTTACTGACAACATCAACCAAGCCAAACCCTTCAAATGGTAAGTCACTGTCTGAAATTCCATAGAACAATTATGACACTTGATGTTTACTATAGCCTTTCTTATATTTTTTGAGTTGGTTTGTGGACAATAGATGAGGATGATATACATATATATAGGATGATAGGTGAGATACCACCAAGAAATAGGCTTTTTTTTCTTCCCAATTTCACTCTGTATCACAATTAAACTTTACAAGCTGAAAGTAAACATAAATACAGGCCTAAGCTTTTTGTGTTGTTATTATTATACACCTTTTTTTTAGATGCTAATTATACATTTCCTTATTAAATATGTGCTAATTGGTATAGAACATCAATCCATATTACAACACATTGATAAGAGTCAGATGGATAGTTTGTGGTTCTATTGTGATAAAAACAAAATGGCTATAAAATTACAGAAGGGTTTATAAAAAAAAAAGGTTTTCACTAACTTATTAACAATATACCACTACTGTATGTGTGAATGACTCTTTTTTCCACATACAGATAAAATGCTACATAAAATGAGATAAAATATATTGATTTAAAAAAGCAAACTCTATAAGATAATAATCTCGCTGTAAGACATAAGAAACATTATGTAAAATGATGATGCTCTAATTGCTTTGAATGGCGAGGTCAATAACTTGTCGTATAGGAAACATGCCATTTTGAGAAAATTGCTGTTAAAAATGTACTTTTTAATGTAGTTTTTAATGTACTAAATGTACTTTTTCAACTTATCATAGAAATTGTTGTGGTCACGTGAACACATCTCTCCATGTTGAATCTGGTTGACTCATAAAATATTTGAAAGCTTGTTTTCTAGCATAGTTGTAGTCTGTTATGATTTAATGCTCTACATGTGTTTATCTAAGTATACTGCTTGTGTACATATTATATTGATATTGAAATTATTTATAATTTGAAAGAAAATAGGCTTTTATTTTAGGCTTCTTAAACTTCAGGCTGGAAAATGCTAAGAAAGATTCAGACACAGATTACATTTACGTAATATTCATCTTGCGGACTTAGTATAAAATAGACGAATACTTGAATATATATTATTCAAGTTTTATAAATTTGAGAGTATGCTAATAATGCCATAGTTACAAAATAACTTGATCTGAATATTGACAGATTAGGATAATATATATTTTTGGATCGTGGTGTCTCTTGCCATAAATTAAATGTTTGAAGCTGGTGATTTTCAAGCAGTCTCAACCTTAACAGATCTAGGCCTGGATTCATTACATCAAGTGAATCCTTTTTTGATCACCGCATATTTACATTGAGACCTATTTGTTTTCCCCCTGTAGGCCTATATGTACTTAGTTGTGGCTCATTGCTGTAAAAGAAAATGGCCACAGTCCACTCTACAAGAATGTTGAATTGTGATGTCCTGTGCGAATAGCGCCCTCTGCTGAGCATCTTAAAGTAAATTACTGTGAATGTCTATTGTATATCTTACCAAATTACAGCTTTTCTCAGTGCTTTGGTAAATTGATCAGAGTTGAAATCTCAAAACTACTTGTTAAACCTCTCTACATCATCAAGTTATGCATTATTATGCACATTATATAAACATTTTCTCATGATTTTGAACAAATGGCAAATGTTTTCACATTATTGCAAATGATTAGGCCTATGTATGCTGTTTCCTGCTGCTGCATGACTACATTATACATTGCTGTCATGTTGATAACTTTGTTTAGTCTTATGTCCCAAATCATCTGCTGTACAGCAGTAGGCATAGTTAAGTCATTAGGCAAAATGTTACCATATGGTAATCTGTTTAGAATATTTTCTATACATTTCTATTAGACTTGTGTGTGTGTGTGTGTGTGTGTGTGTGTGCGCGCGCGTGTGTGTGTGTGTGTGTGTTGTGTCCGGGATTGATTAATTGCTCTCAGGTGAATTTTGACATTTACCTATGAAGATAGATAAACCAATAATCAACCAGACAGTTCTCTATAATATCTCAGATGATGTATGACTTTCAATTGGCACTCAGTGGTGGGAAGTGTCATACTATTTGTAAGATAGCCTATATTTCAAACTTTGTAGAGGTTTTATTATTATTATTATTATTTATTTATTTTTATCATTGGGATGATCTAGACCTTTGCAGTTTGCAAAACCTACCTACAAACATATATTTAAAAAAAATGTATTTTATATATAAAATGAAATTTAGAAAAAAGAAAAGAAAAAAAGCAGAAGTTTGAATTCAAATGGATTTGCAGTGAAGGATTCAAGTAATTAGCCTAAACGTAATGCATATTATTTTAACAGCAAAGTAGACAGGGGCTAGGGTACATACATAGAACTAGTGTATATTGTCTAATTAGACTAACTGTAACTTTTTTTTTTTATAAAAAAAATTAAAAACAAGTATGCATATGAACACGAGAGATTTCAAGACAATAAAAAAAATATATATACATATAGGTTAAAAAATAAAATAAAGTAGCCTACAATTGTTACAGGAATACAATGTTCATACAAGTTCAAACATTTCAAATTCTTTAGGTCTTTTACAAGTCGAAGTGATTTAATGACTGATGTCAATTCAGCAACAAAATGAGTAATGTTTGGATAACATAACCATGGTTACAGAGGTTACATTTTCTACAATGAGATGTTCTTACATGTATATAGTCTTTCACGACATTCATTTCCACAACATGTTGGGGTACAGTGGCCTAATTCAGGAGTATAGGCAGCCTAGGCCTATCAATGTCTCTGGGTGCCACTTAGTGTTCTCTTAAGGTTTGGATTTGTAATGAGCCAGCTGGCAGGTGAAGTGAATCTGTGGATCCTTCTTGACATGGTGATATTTTCAGATATAATTACAATGAATGTGGGAGATGACAGTGAATAGCCTATAGGCTAAATGTAATGCATCTTATAGCCTATCTTCCCAGGAAGCCCAAACAGGCTTCACAGCCAAAGACAAAAGTTTATGGACTTTAAAAATAATGATCAGTAGAAATGGGCTGCCATATATGAATGTTAACTTCCTACTACTATAGACAGACACTTCATAATTGTTAGGCCCGCCCTATATTAGGCACACTACATGTTTGGATGTTTCATGTTGGATGAATCAGAGAGAGAGAGAGAGAGAGAGAGCGAGAGAGAGAGAGTTTGAACCGTATACACGAACACATGTCTACATGGCCAGTTGCTGTGTGCGTGGTGCTGTGAGACACATGCCTCCTAAACTTTATTTAAAAGCACTGTTAAAACATGTGCCTTTTGATGCTGCTCTGCAGTATGGTGGCTCTTTGACCAGGTGCTCAAAGAA
>JAODUH010000009.1:1500801-1515811 GCA_027564835.1 Typhlichthys subterraneus | reverse complement strand
TCTGGGCAGCATTTTTCCTCAACTTGTCTTTTTCTTCCTCCCCCCCCCCCCCCCCCCTTCCCCCCCTCTACAACCACCCCCGCTCCCACCAAAAGCAGCCCTCCCCTCTCTTTCTCTCGCTCTCTCTCTCTCTCTTCCTCCCCCTCCCCCCCTCCCTCACCCTCCTGCCCTCCCCCCATCCCTCTATCCCAGCTGCCAGTGGGGTTGGCTGCCTTCCAGGACTCGGCAGATGGTTCAGTAATTAGGAGTGCATCTCTCTACTCCCTCTTCTCCTCTGCGCTCGCTTTCCTCTCCTTTCTCTCTGCGTTTAATCAAATTACAGAGGGAAACTTCAGTCCGTTTGGATTTGAGTTTGCAGACGTGCAGTTTGATACTTTATTTTTCTCCAGAATAGTCTTGATTGGGAGGGGGTATAGCAGTTCAGGGCATTGGTTGCTTTATTCCCATTGTAAAACCCGCTGAATCTAACTTCCACTCCCATTCTATGGTCACGAAATGATGTATTTATATAAGTATTGGGGCATTCTTATGTTTGAAGGGGTAATATGTATAAACCGCACTGAAACCGTACACAGAGCCTGATAAAATCCCCCACCGTGTGTGTGTGTGTGGTTACGTATGTAAAAAACAAATACACAATAAAATGATGTACAGTATATTACTTTATTTAATTTAGCAGTAAATTGAAGCAGGCTGTTCATTAAACCTGGATGAACCTGAGAAGAAATGTTACACGATATGAAGCATGTCATGTCGGCAGACTTTGTTTGCATTGACTTTTTTTTATTTTTTTTTTGGGCTGCCTTAATTCATTCTGGCCAAATGCCAAGTTTTAACACTGCTAGTCTTTTATTGTGTTTTATTTTTTAAGGATTCAAGTTCATAAGTTAAACATAAAACATCAGTTGTGGTCTCCCGCCTACTTTCAGCTAAGCACAAAGGACTTCCCACAGGCAACTGGTATCCGACAGATAACTCTAAGGAAGGCAGTAATTGTGAGATGGTAATAGATTATAATCTACAGAATTGTTAGACGCACTCGGATGAGATGGGAAAAAACTAGTGATATTTCAATTTAGAACATGTCGTCCCACTGATTGCATAAAACAATAATTATTGTATATACTCTATATATGTATGCACTTATACTGCTTTGTATATAATGCAGCAACGCTGTATTAAACAATATAGAGTATGAAAGAATGGGGGGGGGTATTGTACCACCATGCATGTGTGCATATATTATAAATAGCACTGCATTACACAACATGTTTTCAGGCATGGGGCCATATTCTCTCTAATCTGTATAATCTGCAGGTTTATGCATCAGCCTCAGGAGATGATTTTAACAGAGAACATGCTGGATATCCTTCCTCTAAGGCAGGAAACGTCTATCCAGGGCCTTTCTACATGCAAGGTCAGTAGCGGCTGGTGCTTTCTCTTTGGTTCAATACATAATGTCTACTTAGTAGATCTTGTCAGATGTATTGTGGATAAAGCCATTGTGTTCATAGACAGTGGCGTGTCATTTTCCTCCACAAACAATATGGTGGAAGGATAGTTTGTTTATTTAAAAGCACGCACTGTAAATCAGTGGAATGAAGCCGGCTGCCTTAGGCCTGAGCCAAATGTTTACACCCTGCAGAGCCGGTCTGCAGAATGGTGCACCACGGCTGAATAAAGTCATCACGATAATGTGACATGTCTCATATGTGCCATTCATTGTCCTGTTTTATTTCCTGTGGCTGGTTGTCCCTCGCCCTCCTCCCGCACGCTGGATGCCTCCCTGACAGAAGGCCTGCACCCCTCCTCTGATCCATGGGACCCTGCCGGGTCCATGGTGCAGCCGGCATACCCTGCCATGCTGGGCAACTCCCCCCACCTGGGCCAGCAAGGACCCTTCACTGCTATTAACCCCCAGGACAGACTGGTGAGCTCTGCCTGCACACTGTAACTTTCAGAGATGTGATTTCTCCTGATTTGCAAGCGACCCACGTGAAGCGTGTACACCTCCATTTTCTTTATTTTCTCTTTGGTCCTGGCGGGTTTTGTATATTGCCATTATTAAATCATGTTGGTCTACAAAGACTGCATCCTAAACATTTAGCCTCTGCGTAGCTTTCTGAACGTAATGTTAATAGCCTATCAGTTAGTATTTTTGACGAAAGCCTTGAGGCTCAAGAGGATTTGAGTATGCATATTGGATATCAGAAAATGCTTATTTGAAGCTTAACCAGAATGATGCATTTCATGGTTAATTTTATATTTCACTTGATATCAGAATGAAATGGCATATATTTAAGGTGAAATAATAGGTAATGAAAGTGACATTTGGTACTGGTTCTAAATAATGATGATGACAAATACTAATAGCCAACTTATAAAACACCAGCAGGTTCCAAATATGCCACTACATGTCATGGGTTAAAAAAAATCGATTCTCCAATTAAAATCGATCAAAATGTGAATGAGCCGAGATTGATTCATAAAATCCTCAAATCAATCTTTTAAGACTATATATTAAACATTTGCATGCTTCCCCTTTAAGACCTTAGGACCAATGCAACGTCTGTCTGCCTTTCCTTTTAAACCGAGTTGAACATGAGCGTGTTGGATTATGTCCGTTTTCAAATTCAAGACACATGGATGCTGAAATGGTGAGGAAGGCTAAACGCGATTTGCATTTTTAGCATCATGTGTGGACTGCATAAACTTTTCTAAAGCTAAGTAATGGCTGGCGATCTGTACAAGGAAAATATGATGCCGCGTAGGTCACAGCTGTACTTTGAGGATGAAAACAACGATGCAGACCAGATTACGAGAATGCGCGTATTAATGTGTTCTATTGCCACCAAAACACTAGAAATGCAGTATCTTGTATTAAAATGAGCTTGGGTCATAGATCTATTTACTGTTTACAAAAATGCACCTCTTTAGCCTACGTGGCTCGAGCCGGATGTGTTTCCCTCCGGTGGGTGTAGACTGCTCTCTGTTTCTGACTGCCTGCATTTGCTATCAATTTTGTCTAAATGCTTTGATATAAAACTCAAATATTGGTTCCATACCTTGTTATTATTACATCCCGTCACACAGCAGCTTTTCATTTTCCATAAATGTTTTAGGTTTTTGTTAAAGTGACGAGCGGTGTCATGCCAAAATGTGCATGCCTGCCGAAATATAAAAGTGGATTTGAATTTTTATGAGCTATATTCCTGCTCAAAAATATTTAAACTTTTATACAAAGACATTATTAATTATAATATAGGGCACATCGCATGTAAAATACTGTAGAGTCATAGGATAATTGCAAAATATATGCTTTTATTTTATATGGGGCTTATGACACTTCTATTGCACAAATGTACCCTATTGTATCTGAAAAATCCATAACCGAATCGATATTGGATCGAATCAAAAAATCAAATCGATTTTGGACCTTGTGAATCGGAATAGAATTGATTCTGGAAACCAGTGGCGATACCCAGCCCTAGTCATTAGCAGAGTTTACATGGACACTTTTTGGTCTTTCCGAACGGAATCATTCCGATTGAAGATTTCGAGTTACCTGTTTACATGGGATGTCATCTATTCTGGTCTCAAGTTTACATGATAGTATAATTATTTCAATCAGGGTATGGAACGGGTTATACTAGTACCACTCTACTTTAAAATATTATTTCAATCAGGTTGGGCCTTTCTCTTCCGATTAAAGTATATTGAGCATTTTCATTCGGGTTGGCCTTTTAACCTTATTCCAATTGGAGTAATAGGATCCATGTAAACGCAGCTATTGTGCGACCTTTGCCATGCCACAGCCAGCGTCTTTGAAAATAGTTGTTTTGAATATTTTGAACGGTTTTGAGGAAATGCGTTTTTCAGTAAAAAGGTTAATTAAGAGTTCAAATTGTTGATTGTTGGATCACCTACCCCTCATTGTCATTGTCCAATGGTTTGTCTTCTGTTTTGTCTGTCTGTCGATACAGTATAAGCCCTAGTATTTCCTCAGTTCTGTATGTGTGTTTGTCAGCTGTACTGCTTGTTTCCAGTGTTCCTGCCCTTTGATGACATTAAATATGTTTATTGCCTGTGGTGCGTTTGGGTCCACAGCACCACTGTCAAACAACATAGACACTTGCTGCACCTGTATGGTCTCCATGTTGGTTTTGGTACCAAAATATTGCTTAAACTTACATTTTCACGGCGATTCTCTGTTTTCTGCTTTTCAAAAGCCAGTGGTTGTCTGTGCTTCAAGTATGACAGGACTAAACATCTGTCATTAAAGTTGTTAAATGTGCGCAGTTACTATAAATCTTTGCTTACAATTGTAAAAATCTTGTAATGTGTCCCCAGCTTAAAGAAATGCAAATTCTCTCATAACCACAATGTTCTACCAAGGGACTTGTATATAAATATATGGAAATATATGGTATCCATCAAACAGCAGAATTGAATGTCATAACCAACACTTTAGGGTTTAGGATTAAATCACGTTGATATCTTCTATGTTTAATAAAAGTGTTTCTTTCTTTGTTTCTTAGAAACGGCAGCCGCTGCCTCTGTCTCCACAAAACTACCCCCTGCATGGCAGCGAGGTGAACGGTGCCCATCCCTCTGGCTTCCACTCCAGCTCCAGCAGCTATGGAGTCCCAAACCATACGCCACCTATCAATGGGACTGACACCATTATGGGTAAACTGCTTGTGTGTTGATGTCTGCTTTAACGTAGTGGTATAACACAGCACATTGGAATTCATATGTTGTGTGTTATTGTGTGATTGCATCTCTGTCGTCAGCTAACCGGGGGACCGCTCCTGGAAGTTCAGGCGATGAGATAGGAAAAGCCCTGGCATCTGTAAGTAGTAACACAATATTCTCACTCATTTGTTGGGGTGGTATGTACTTATTTGGCCAATGGGTGGCAGAGCAATTCAAAGGAGGGTCCATGTTTATGTGTGGTTTTGTCTATTTTTGTCCGTTCTGCGTGAAAATAGTTATTTTAAATGAGAGATTTTGTGATTTGAGGCCAGACGGTACCATGCGTGCTTACGCTACATAGAGGGAGCACCCTGCCCAAAGTGGGATTAACCCAAATAAGTGCTCTCCATGTTTCTGTATTGTGCTACCTGTACAATATGTAGGATGGAAAGTACTTAATGGAAGTGTGTGTGTGTACAGATATATCCCTCAGACGCCAACAGCAGCACTTTCCCCCCGTCTCCTTCTACACCTTCTGGCTCACCCCAGGCTATATCGGGTGAGTAGGCATGCAGCCGTAGACATCGCTCTGTTGCCTCAAGGTCACTTTGCCGCTCGTATCGTTTTGTTTGTCCTCGTCGGGGCCATAAGCAAGGGAAGAAGACATTAGGAAAAACATTCAGTCTGACTGTGCCTGAATGGTTGACGGTGACTATATAGCTCCATCTATTGGGCCATCCCTAGAATATACAGGCAAGTGTTTGGCCATTGACACAGTGTACCCTGTGTTCATTAATGAGGTTAAATATCTTTCAGCTTTTCTTTGAGGGTACATTTATTTCCATTATTCACATCACTCGGAGGAACCATGCAGGAATCGCAGTGCCGTGTCGTCGTCTCGTTGGTTCATGCATGAGTGAGCTGCAAAAAGGGCAGAGGGGATTCTATGTGTTGGATTTCTATTTGGAGTCCATTGCTGTGCACCACGAGGCTGACATATAGCAACTAAACAATCACATGGCCAAGACACAGTGTGTCGGAGTCAACTGTTCAGCATACAGGAAGGAAGCACTGGCGAGCTCAGAAATGATATTAAGCATAGCTGCTGTAGATTGTATTTGCTGTATTGCCAACGATGGCTAGTTAAACTATAAAACAAGTATGATTTCTGAAAATGAACAACCCAGAAAAGGTATGTTCACTTGACCTTAATCCAGCTGAGTGCGTGTTTCACCTGCTGAGGACGAGACTGAACAAATAACTCCCAAAACGAAAAGGGAACTGAAGACTGCTGTGGTACAGTCCTGGCAGAGCATCACTAGTGAAGAAACCCAGCATCAGGCTATGGCTCTACGGGTTGTAGACTCCTGAGTAGCTATTTCTGGCCCACTGATATGGGGAACCACGCTCAGAGAGGGCTGTGATTCCTACATGGTTTCATGATATGTAAATATTTTGCACTTTAAACCTCTGTAGGCACCTTCTCATTTATATACTGTATTTATTATTAAATGTTATTTAAATGAAGTGAGTCCTTAAGCTACCACGAGACTTGCATAGAATGGTGACGTGAGGGTAAATGTGCTAAATCCAGTGTCCCTTCATTCTTTAGGCTCTGCTTCCCAGTGGACCAGGTCCTCTGGACAGCAAACACCCTCCCCTAACTTTGAAGGAGGAATCCAGGCCCTGGTGAGTCTAAACATGCTCATGACATATATTGTGACATTTTAAATGATACATTTTCACAGTTCCTGTTTTGAATCAGATGGATCCTAATAGTTGTTCTCTGCCACGTCCTCAGCAGAATAAAATGGACGATCGCCTGGAGGAGGCCATTAATGTCCTCCAGCGCCACGTCGGTGGGCAGGGAGGGCCGGGGCTGGCAGAGATGCACAGCCTGCTCTCGACTGGCCTCGGGCTGCCAGCCAGCTTCAGCAGCGCCGGGCTGAGCATGGCCAGTCGTCTGCCGGGCCTGGTAAGAGGGATGAGTGCTGGGCTTCAGTGGGGTGTGGTCTCAGATGCATGTGCCATGCGTAGTCTGCCGGGCACGTTCGGTGGCATACACCAGGGAGCAATATCACACATTGGATCCGTGTCTCGCAGGTCTCCAATCACCACGAGGATTCTGCCAGTTTGCCCTCTAGTGGCGGACTGTTGCATGGTCACCACGGTGCACCCTCTGGCCAGTCAGGCTCTCAGCCTGAAGGTTTTACCGGTGAGTCTTTTGCATGTGCGTGTGTGTTGTTGTTGTTGTTCAGCTGTGAGCAAATCATCAACCGTGGTATTATATTCTATGATCCTGACAGTGGGGTTTAAGCTACTGCGTTGTAATATCCGCCCATGTTCAATACGTTGACCGCCGTCCGATTGCTCCCCAGGGCTACCGGGCAGCGTTTCCCGTTCCAGCAGCAGTGACATCAAGCGGGAAGACAAGGAGGACGATGAGAACTCCTCCATTGCTGACAAGTCAGACGATGAGAAGAAAGACATGAAGGCCCGCATTCGATCAAGGTGTCTAGCGCCCCTCTTCCACGAGTGACAGCATCATTTGTTTAACGTGTACATTGCTATCCCACAGCTGACCCTTAATTTGTGTTTTTTTTTGTGTGTTCCACTCAAGGTTTATGGCACTGGTCTAGTAAGTGAAGTTTGAAAGAACTGGTAGAATATAGATATTTATATATTTAGCCAGTAGTACTGCTATTTTAACCTTTCTTTAAGGTTGAATAAATGTTTCATGTACAGTCCCTTTCCGACATCTAATCATGTGGGCCATGCATCTCAGGGGAGTGTGGGCAGGAAAAGGAGGCTGTTGGATTCAGTATAGAAACATGACACTTCTCAGTTTCGTGTCTCTGCAGGTTATACATAGACACAAATAGATAGTCACAGCTTTTTACAGCTGTAGGGTTTTTATTTAGGCTTTAGAGGAACTTTTGCAGGTGCTTTTCCCAAGATATGCCCAGTTTTTTACAAGTGTATTAAGAAACCAAAGACAGATTAATTCACTCATTCTACTGCTATTTCCTCATACATAAAGCTGGTTGGAGGAAAGCCCTTTATTATTTAAAAAAAGGCTAAGAATGTAATACTTAGCATCAATCCAATGGGTATAGCATTGGATCCATTTGTAAGTGGTCATGACCACTATTTCCACAGTTAAATTAGATTCTAAAGGAAGATCTGCATTTTATATTCACCTATATGCCTTTTCCCTTACAGCGGGAATATTTGTAACCTTTTTTTCTTGTCTCTATTGGGGTGGGTTAAGTTCAGACTGCACAGTAGGGGGTGGTTGTAGGTGAACTGTACCCATACATATTGTTTCCTTCCCCCCCCTCGTCGGCCATTCCACTTGGCCCTCCAGTGGGGACGTTGGGGATGATGAAGATGACGAAGATCTGCCCGTGGAGGTTAAAGCGGAGCGGGAGAAAGAGCGGAGGGTGGCAAACAACGCTCGCGAGCGGCTGCGCGTGCGGGACATCAACGAGGCTTTTAAAGAGCTGGGCCGCATGTGTCAGCTCCATCTGAGCAATGAGAAACCCCAGACCAAACTGCTCATACTGCACCAGGCTGTTAACGTTATACTCAACCTGGAGCAGCAAGTCCGAGGTCAGTGGGGGTCCAGGGAGAAATGAGGAGGAGGGGCGGAAGGGCCCCATTCCAGTCCACAACACTCACATGGCTTTACTTGTGTGCTGGCCTCCTGTTTATTTCCAAATGTCAGCTTGTGCAGAAGGTTTCTCTGTTTTGACGGCGGTAGACCCGCTCTTTAGGCTTGTATTAGCACACGTGACTAAATTGAGGGGAGGGCACCCTAAAATGAAGCCATGTGCGACTGTTTTGAGACACGCCCAATCTCTAGTGCATTCTAGAGGGTGTTCTTTCGGGTTACACATACGCTATATGTGCTCTTATAGTGTATGTGTTGCCTGTTTTGACCATGGGCTTTCTGTCTCCACTGTGAAGATGCTTACATGTCTCTCTGCCTCATACTGAATTAACATTACATCTGTATGTATACCACCCCTTGCCTCATGCTATTCCTAACCAAGCCAGCAGAGACACCACGCCACCCCCATTCCCTTATACATATCTTTATATGTATTATTATTATTATTATATAGGTCTGTCTCTACTGACCCAATGACTGACTGTATAGTATGAGTCAAATGATACTGAATTCAGGGGATTATTATTAACCTGCCATTCCATCCGTATTGCAGTTCTCTGTACTGCATGCCCCTGTTTGTAGATGTTAACACTTATTTTGTTGATGCCCAAAATCGTGTACATACTTGTCTTGTCTTTTGTTTTTCTTTTGTTTTGTTTAAACAATTCCCCACTACCACTTGCCGGTTTCCTTTCGCAGATGGTAGCAGTGACCTCCTCCCTCATTCTCAGATAAATACATCTCCTGCCGCTGATGTATTTAACACGACGCCTCCCGTGTCTTTCTCTACAGCTTATACCTTTTGTGGCCTTGTCTCTGTGCTGTGCTGTAGCTGGCCAACCGTGCTGCTTCCTCCCTGACCCCCTCACTCTCTCTCTCTCTCTCTCTCTCTCGCCTGATTTTTGACAGCGCCCATATCACAGTAAACTCCCGTCCTGGACCTCATTGACCAGGAAAAAAAACTAAACAAAACTACCTCTGCTGTGTTTTTATCGTTGATTAGACTAGACGGTATATTTTTCAGTCCTGGTCTGATTCAAGTGGAGCTTTCACCTCGGCATCAAATCCTAACCCGTGTCCACTTGGAACGTTTTGACAAACCCGTCTTTCAAGAGTTGACGGGGGAAAATAATCGGTTGGTGTTTTTTTTTTTTTGCATAATTTTCAACACCACCCCGAACCAAGGAAGAGATGTCCTCCGTGATGTCCTCCGTTTCCACCCTTCCACTTTCTCTCGCAATGCAGCTCAACTCCACTCCAGAGTCTTGGCTCAGCAACTTCACCGGCCTAGTCCTGCTCTGAGATCCATGAGCTAAGACCGGTGTGAAGGGACGGGGACGGGGGGGGACGGGGGGGACAGGGAAAGCGTCTAGTAAGGCCACCTCTGCACAGGGTTGTTGGTTTGGGAGAGTTAACCAGCCCCTCCAACCCCCCTCCCCCCCCCCCCCCCCCCCAACCCTCCCCCTCCACTTCTCCTCCTGGCAGCAGCTGCAGCGTTGTCACGGTGACCGATGAGAACCTGACCGCGGAGGAGAAGGAGCAGCGGGAGCGCGAGCGGCGCCTGGCGAACAACGCTAGGGAGAGGGTGCGCGTGCGCGACATTAACGAGGCCTTCCGGGAGCTGGGCAGGATGTGTCAGGTCCACCTGCACAGCGACAAGGCCCAGACCAAGCTCATCATCCTGCAGCAGGCCGTCCAGGTCATACTGGGCCTGGAGAAGCAGGTGCGAGGTAGGTCCCGCCCCCCCCTCACCACCACCACCACCACCGTCACGCAGGAAGTCCCTCCTGTCGGTTGCGTGCGTCCCGTCTTGAACCGCCGGCCAGTCGCGCCGCGGCTGGCTCTTCTTCATCGTCAGATCTGCCAAAAGATCCCCCCCGTCTTCCGCTACACCGCCGCCGCCGCCGCGTCCAGTAGGAAGCTCTTGTCTGCTTTCCAACTAACACCGTGCGCTTCCATAAATGCACCGGCCCGTGTCTGCCCTTTCTCCACTGGGATAGTTGTCCGAGGGCTGAGGAAGAAAGGGGAGAAGAGGGGAGGAAGTATATTTCAGATCCCCCCCGCTAAGCCTCTGCAATTGTGTCATTCTGCTACCCACTTTCCTGTCCCGCCCTGCCCTCATTTGTCTATACCCCACCCCGTCTGTGTGCTTATGTACGTCTAGAGCCGTGTGACCTTTGCCCTTGCTTGACTTCATCTCACCTGTGTGTTCTCTCCTGGAAGAGCGTAACTTGAACCCCAAGGCTGCGTGCCTGAAGAGACGAGAGGAGGAGAAGGTGTCCGGGGCGGACCCCCAGATGCAGCTCGGCGGGGGGCATCCTGGTTTAGGAGGGGATGGGCACAACCCCATGAGCCATATGTGATTCTCACTCAGGTCAGCCCGTGCAACCTTTTGCACATTGTTTTTTATAGTGCCTGTGAATGGGGCAATATCTTGAAATGAAATGCTCTTTCACCAGTCATTGTGGCTAGTCAAGCCCCTATAGTCAAGCCCCACCCCTTTGCTTTACATATGACTGCGAGCGCATTCTGGGTAATCTTACCATATTACGGGGATAGTTGGTTCTAGCCACATATTTCTCATCCTATCACTTGTGTATTAGGGGTAGTTAGTATAGCATAGTATATAGGTCTTCAACCCTGCTCCAATACACCTGAATCTAATGAGTGGGTCGTTACCCGGCTTCTGTAGAGCTAGATGACGATCCATTCATTAGAATTATGTGTTTTGGAACAGGGAGACATCTTAAACATGCAGGACAGTGGGTCCCCAGGACCAGGGTTATATTCCCAGCAGGGATTACAGCTCTCTCTTATTTTACACTGTTACTTTTGTAAAAATAAGAGTGTTACTTTTTACTGTAGTGGTTTTTGTATGTTACCTTTTGTAAATGCTTACTCTTTCCTTTATCCTTCTTTTCCAGTTCCTGTTGATTGTACAGCCCTCATAACACGTGGCCTTAATCTGTTATCATGCATCTCAATGTGTGTTAATCAAAATATGGAAACACACCAACCACCTCATTACTGAAAAGCCAGTGGCCACATTCCTGACCAGAAATACAGAGTGCACACTCATTCAGAGGGAGTTTTAAAGAATCTTTAACCTACACATTGGACTCTGAAGGGACGCTGTTTTGGAGACTTTGGAAATAGAACACAAGTCAAGTTTTGTAAGACATTTTTAAAAGTTTCTTTACATGTTGGGAGCAAAATTTGTTTGGATCAAATTGTACTTTGGATCAATTGCTCAAATGAGCAAATCAGGATTTGTATCCGGATGGTTAATCGGCATTCCCATCTAAAAAGAGGTCTTACATTCATTGCAAGCAAAGATGGCACGTAAATATATCTTTTGTTTGATTAATACCTGTGTAATAATAATGTTTGGCTGATTTGGGCCTAATGGATAGTTTTGGCTAAGATTGAAATGTTTATATTTTTCATTTTCCCTCTCACGATGACTGAACTGTAGAGGTAGGATGGGACACATCCAGCCACTCTAGCACAAGTCCCTGGCATGCTAGTAATTCTTGACTAGTTGTGTTTGGCGGAGGAAGAGGGGGACGCCACAGGACTTATATGTGATGCTTTTGGTAAGGCTGGATCCCTCATTCTTCCAGCCTCCCGACCTGTACATCTTCTTTAACGTCGCTGCCGTGGGTATGGAGTAGAAAGACAGAGAGCCAGAGAAGGACTCACAACACGAGCAAGGACTCATGGATGCCCATAAGCTGGTGTAGGATCACATTGTCTGGGGCTGGTGTTAACTCATGTTTTGCTTTTTGGACACTGCCGTCAGACTGAATGAATCGTACAAGATCTGTACTGCTCACATCATTCACTTAACAAACATGAGTCACCTGCTGTCTCAACATCTCGTGGACTTTTCCAGTTGGCAGTGGGCATTTCCTTGCCCAAATGAAGTGTCCTCACTATAGCCCTCTGATATCATATCCCATGGACAATGTCTTGCAACATGGTGAACTCACATTTAAAAATGTTGAAGCAATGTCAGATTTAAAGTAAGCAGGCTGTAATTTAACCATTTAGCCCAATGAGAGTAAGATGGGAATGGCAAAAATCAAAGGGATCATGAGTGTTATATTTACCTTTTGGTAAATTCAACCATTAGCCATTGACTGATTATTTTATTTTTTATTTTATTGGTTTTAACTGGTGTTCTTTACTCAGTTAAAGAGCATCCAATGTTTTGTTTTTCCTCTTGAACAATTGTTTGTAAGGTTCTTCCTTTTTTGTAGAATTGATTTATCATGGTTTTATTTGTATTGTATTTTTTACTTTGTAAGATAGTTGTATCAGTTTTTACTTTTGGACTGCTTTTTTGTTTTGTTTACATTGTTTAATGTAAGACAACTCTCAATTTAGATGCAAGGAACAAAGTAATGTCCGTTTTCTGCCAGGTGCTCAGATGTTCGAAACGTCAACATTTTTCTGGCCAGAACATGCATTTGTGATATTGGTTAGATTTAAATGCCAAAACCGACTACCTGACAGTGCACAATTGGCATATTTTGGTGTTTTGAGAGGTGCATAACTGATATAGTTTTATTAAAAACGGAACCCATTACTCTGCCTTTCACTGTCCATCCCTCAGTGGATTTTGTGTTTGTTGTGAGGTAGGGTTGTTGGGCACAATTTGCAACTGAATTCAGTGTTTCATGATGATAACATGCAAAGCATGAAGAATTACTCAAAAAGGGTGGCCTTGGTCATTTTGGTTACTCACCAGTGCCTGAATATCTGTCTGCTATTCGGTGGATGACACTGCATTTGAGGACTTATAGGTTGTACCTTGTTTTGTCATAATGCAGATGTGTAAAAAAGCGATTTACTTGGAAACCGTATGACAATGTCTCAGCACATCTAAATGCACAATATAATTCTAATGACAGAAATTGTATTTAAAATCTGACACGTAGGACAATTTGATCACAGTGTGACCCCAAAAGCTCAACTTATACCCTATCTCTTATATATTGAATATTTTTTAAGACATTTACATTCTTAATTAGAGTACATTAATATACATGTACAGCTGTAAAATGTCTCCACCTCTTTATTTGATGCAAACCGATGCTGGTATGTAACAGTGTTTGGTTTAATTTTAGGTCATTTTTGTCATTTATGTAATGGTCAGAAACCATTCTGCCAGTGACTGCTCTATCAATGATTAACCCCCACCCCCCACCCCCCAAAAAAAAAAAAGAAAAACTCCCAGAGACTGCTCTTCATGAAGTATAGATTATTACTACTAAGCGTTTGTGTTTTCATTTATATGAGAAAAATGTCTACCTTATCCATTGAATTTCATTTATGAAATGCACAATTTTATGTTTGTTTTGTTTGGTGTTTTTGGGCATGGTTGGGGGCATTGCAGTACATTTCTAAACCCCATTCTATCCTGCTCTACAGATATACTGCTACAAAACTCATTCATATTTGGGGACATCTATGTAAGCTATGTCCTCAAAGTGCCTCCAGTTTCCTATTTTTTTATATACAAAGTAGATATTGAGAACTGTCGTGTATATAACAGTAATGTAGCAATAAATGTGCCATTTTTAATAACAACCTATTTAAATGTGTTTTTAATCTTTTGTTTAGATAAGATATTATTGGACTACAACTTAAAAATGCATTTCTCAGAATCTATGGTTATTTTGTATTATATGGGAATATTTGTCTGTCTGTGCAATGTGTTTTGTTTCAAGCGTTAAGGAAAAAAAAAAGTGTTGTAGGTGAAGTACCAACCTATGCAGCTGAGAGGCAGCAACGAGCCTGGTCTGTGTTCTTCATGGTCTGAAGTCTACAAAACGAAGAAGCGTTATGCTCATGCGCAAGCAGTCTGTAAAGTCCTTGCGTGTCAGTGGACGGCTCAGCTTGCAGTCAACCTTTACCGTTAAAATGGTCGGCAAATTGATCGGTCAGAAATATGTGTCTCTCGCTAAAACGTGGTAAGATGCTATTCGTTTCGAACTTGTAAATCGAATTGGCAAATATTTCCCACGTACGTTATGCCACCTCGGTGTTACCCTGCTGTGTTAGCTGGCAGCTAGCATCTGAGGTCAAATAAACTAGGCAAAATCTGCGTTTTATTATCAGTCGGTTACCACTGTAGTTATTAAGCTTTGGTGTTATTTAAAAAAATACTAGTTTTGTATGTCTGCCGAATACAGTTCAAATGAATTATCTTTAGTAAATGCGTTGTCAACAAAATGACCATGATCAGTGATCCACCCTTTGTGTTTAGTCAGGTGTGTCCTGCCGAATTCATTGACCCTTTCGAAACGAAGTATGTTAAATAAAGCAAAAAAACCATGAAATAATTCGATAGATCTATAAATAATATGTAGACATATCTAGACATCAATGAACCTTAAATCGACGAGGCTGGTGTAGATAAAGTAGATTATATTAACTTTTTACTCAGAAATCGCTAAAATCACAAGCTTTTGGAAGAGCAAACACCCATCGATATAGCCAACCTTTTATTAACCCTTTAACGAGCTAAAACACTTCGGGAGCGAGACACAAAGTGCATGAGAAATCACACACTCGCACACACTAATAGATTGTACATGATTTTAGGTGGCGCATGCGCACTTTCGAAAGGGTCAC
>JAODUH010000009.1:1479043-1492965 GCA_027564835.1 Typhlichthys subterraneus | reverse complement strand
TCCTCCCAGCTGGACGTGCCTGGAACACCTCCCAAGGGAGGCGCCCAGGGGTCATCCTTACCAGA
This sequence comes from Typhlichthys subterraneus, assembly GCA_027564835.1. NCBI lineage: Eukaryota > Metazoa > Chordata > Actinopteri > Percopsiformes > Amblyopsidae > Typhlichthys > Typhlichthys subterraneus. The sequence continues at coordinate 1,492,900 of JAODUH010000009.1, read as the reverse complement.
TGCCCGTACCACACTGCTATTTTTTATTTTTATATATATATCCTTTTTCTGCGCGATTTGGCCTTTCAACCACATGTAAACGGTGCACTATATCACTATAACCGAAGTTTTAGCAAAACCCCTGCCAGGGTGAAGATATTTTAAAACTCCGTCCTCTGTGTTCACGTGTAGACCGGTAATGCAGAGTTTTAGGCTTGTAACGTCAGCATCTTGGCCGGTCTATTGTTTGATGTGCGCTGTTAACTGTTTACATCAGAGGGAATACAGCTTAACAGAGATGTTTCAACAGATGGAACTTCCACATTCAATTTTTGAAAAGAGGGGGGCGACTTTTCTCAGACCAGAAGTGTTGCACTTTTGCTTCCATTGAAATGCATTATAATGCTCAGTCTTGCTATAATTCTCCATGTTTAAGCAATGGAGGATGTATTACTGTGTTGGTTTTAACCTTGCTAACGGGACTTTTTACATGTTTACATACAGTTACTATCCAATTATAATGACGTTCGGAGTGAACTATGGAGGTCACTGACAACATTTCAAAACCAGTAATCAGGCTTCTGATTGGCTAAAACGGCTTTAATGGCGAGGATTATATCACTGGCTTGGCATGCTCTTGACAGGTTAACTGCGTTAATGTGTTTCTGTGTGGACATATTTCTTTATTTTTCTTAAAATGTTCTGGCAGTGGTTTTGAAGTAAAGTTTTTTGTATGAATTAGAAAAAACCCTGTTTTACAATTTAGCCGTTTACATGCGGACATTGTCTCAGTCCATGAGAAAAAAAATTCTATGGGCTGATGAAACATAGCTTGAACTCTTTGGCCTGAATGCCAAGTGCCATGTCTGGAGGAAACCAGGCACTTGACTCTGTAATTGCTGCCAAAGGTGCTTCAACAAAGTATTGACCAAAGGGTGTGAATACTTATGTACATGTGATCTTTATATATGTAATTATATAATTATTTTTATATAAATGTGCAAAATCTTCAAACTTTTTCACTTTGTTATTATGGGGTATTTATTTTGTGTTGAATTTTGAGGAAAATTTATTTTAATCCATTTTGGAATATGGCTGTAACATAACAAAATGGAGAAAGTGAAGCGCTGTGAATACTTTTCGGCTGCACTGTACAGTATGTATTAGCGTGTTATTGATATACAGTACATATGTTGTAATGAACTAGTTCTAAAATGGTTAGGCAGTGTAGTTGAAAACCTGAATCCTCAAGCGACTGTCTGTGATCAAATGGTATCTAGTCAGGAAAATATATGTATAAGTTAAAGTACCGTATACATAAGCGATGATGTCTTAGAATTCCCTTTATTTCCTCAGTTGTTTTGGGAGAGGAAGTTGAGCGGTTTGAGTGCATTTGACATTGCAGAGGAGCTGGTCAAGACCATGGATCTACCCAAGGGCTTACAGGGTGAGATGCTACGCACAGGGCACTCGATGACTAGCATACTGGTGTGTCTGAAGACAATTGTTCACTTGGCAGCTGTCATTTATTAAATTCAGCTTAGTCTTAATAACCTAGACTCAACATTTTCTATTAGAAGACCAGACCACTGTTTAAAACGAAGGTGTGGCGTTAGCTAGGTTGGAGAAAGATGGATATGTGTACTCTTCTCAAAACAAAAACGTTCTGCACCACCATTTACGGAGCCTGGGCTGTGTAGAAACACCAGATTTTTTTTTCAGAGTGAACACCGCAAGGACAGCTAGCTTACGGTGACACATTTACTGAGTGTGCGTGTGTGTGTTAGTGAGCTTAACATCACTGGCTCCATCTTTTAAGCTGTTCTAACCTCAAATGAGCAGGATTTGTTGGAGCAGTTTTTCTTCAATGCATGTGCCTAAGAAAAAGATGTGTATATATTATTTGTTTTCACTGTGCCTGAATATTATTCTTTATCCAGACCTCCTGTCACTCATTCTACAAAATAGAAAACATGCCTTGATAGTATTACAATGTTGCCTCACCTGGCTAAATTTAAGAAATGATTAAGGCAGATTATGACTTGGATCTTGGCTCTTTAACTGTGCGTGTGTGTGTGTGTGTCTCAGGTGTCGGGCCTGTCTGTTCAGATAAAACCCTACTGTCTGCCATCGCCAGTGCACTGCACACCAGCCCCACCCCTGTCACTGGCCAGCTGACCGCTGCTGTGGAGAAGAACCCTGGGGTCTGGCTCAACACCACACAGCCTCTTTGCAAGGCTTTCATGGTGACTGATGACGACATTAGGTACGTCTCGCATGCGTACACGGTCACACACAGCACATATTTACGATGACTCATGAATGTGCACGCTGATTTAGACAATATACTATGCATTTATATCACATACAGCTTCAGAAAGCATTTGCAGTTACTTAAAAGGGACAACTTATGGAGAACAAAATCACTTTGGCAGGGCTTTTCAGCACTACATTTGGGTACCTGGTGTCTCTATCAACCCACAAAAGTTGATATCAGACAATTAATTAATTTTTTTTTGTGTGTGGCCTATGTCTGTGTACAGCTCTTTCACCAAACCCTGATCATTTGAACACTACTGCTGAGGTGTTATGGAAGCCCAGGTTGCTTTGATAGCAGCCTTCAGCTTGTCTGCATTGTTGGGTCTTGTCTTCTCATCTTCCTCTTGACAATAACCCATACGTGTTCTAAGGGGTTCAGGTCAGGTGAGTTTGCTGGCTAATCAAGCACAGTTATCCCATTGTCATTGAACCAGGCATTAGTAGTGCCAAGTCCTGCTGGGAAATGAAACCAGCATCTCTATAAAGCTTGTCAGCAGAAGGAGGCATGAAGTGCTCTAACATTTCTTGGTAGATGTCTGAGTTGACTCTGGACTTAATGAAACACAGTGGACCAACACCAGAAGATGACATGGCTCCCCAAATCATCACTGACTGTGGAAACTTTACACTGGACTTGAAGCAACTTGGATTCTGTGCCTCTCCACTCTTCCTCCAGACTGTGACCTTGATTGACAAATGAAATACAAAATGTACTTTCATCTCAAAAGAAGACTTTGGACAACTGACAGACCAGTTTTTTTCTTCCTAGCCCAGGTAAGCGGCTTCTGACGTTTGCGTCTGTTACAGGAGTGGCTTGACCCGAGGAATGCGACAGTTGTAGCCCATTTCCTTGTGCTGACTCTTGATGCACTCCTGCCTCTGTCCACTCCTTGTGAAGCTCCCCCAAATGTTTTAATGGCCTTCGCTTGACAGTCCTGTCAAGGCTCCGGTTATCCCTGTTGCTCGTACTTTTCCTACCACACTTTTTAATTCCACTCAAATTTCTTTGAATGTGCTTGAACACGGCACTCTGAACAGCCAGCTTCTTTAGCAATGCTCTTCTGAGCCTTTCCCTCCTTGTGGAGGGTGTCGATGACATGTCTTCTGCTAAGCAGTCTTCCACATTATTGTGAAGCCTTCTGAACTGGACTGAGAGACCATTTACATTCCGACAACATTGCACTATTTCACAATATTCTAAGTTGATAAACTGAATTTGGGGTTTTCATGAGCTGTAAACCATAATCAAGATTAAAACAAATACAGGCTTGAACTATGTATAAGTTTCACTTGGCGATATATTTTTTGAAATTGCTTAATTTTTCCACAATATTCAAATGTATTGTGATGCACATGTAGGAGCACTCTCGGGCGAGTACTGACTCACGGAGGTCCCGATGGCACCTCCGGCGCTCGTACCAGGGTCTCTGTGAAAGTTGTTGCCTCCCGAGTTTATTTTTTATAAATCTGAGGTATTTTCACAAAAGCATGCCTGGGTCAGACGTTCAACCCTTAAGGAACAACGTGTGGGAAAAAAATGAATAATCTGTTCACTCACAAAACGTATGCATTTTCACATTTGAGATGCACTGAATTAGCTTGCCAAGATGCTGCCACACTGAAATTGGTAACTCCATTTTGTTTGTTCTGTTGTGTTCCCTCCAGGAAACAGGAAGATTTGGTGCATAATGTGAGAAGAAGGTTGGAAGAAGCCCTCATGGCAGATATGTTGGCACACATAGAGGACACGACTGCTGAAGCTCAAATAATGGCGAACACACCAGAGGATAAGGTTGACAAGCGGAACAAGGAGGAGTCCTAGCAAAAGTAAACAAATAAAATGCAGTTACAGCAGAATTGTAATGTATGTTTTGCTGCTGTCCATCTAGTTCCCAGCATTTAGTAGTATTATAGTAGCATGTGACGAATAACAGTCAGAAGATAGTAATCTACAATTAACATATTTTTTTGTTGTCCACCTGCAGGACTGTTTGAAGAACACAAACTGGTTTATACACAGTATTCTTTCCTCACAGATCTTATAAATTGCCTGGCTCCATCATAAAGAATTGCTTTTATAGCTGTTGCCTTCAAACCGTTTCTACTTATAGCACAACAGTCTAAAATATAGCTTTTGTTTTTGTTATTATTTACATTTTGATATTTTCTGAAAGGTGCTTTGAAGTTATATGGTTAGATGTAAGTTCTGTTTTACCTCTACTAATGTTACTGTATGTGTACAAATGGATGGTGCTTTTCATTATAGTCTTAAATGTTTTGGTTGAGACAAAGCTAATTGGTGGAACAGAGCAGTTACTTAGAATACCTTTTGTGTGTGTATCTTTTTGTGATTATAGCTGAACTTGTTCCAATATTGCGCTGGCACTGTAGGGAGCATATGCCATGCCTTGATAAATGTTGAATGTATATATTTATATGTACACCATATGCAGTTTAATGCGAGTAATCAGAATAATGTAATGCGTTTAAAAAAAAATGCATGGCTTAAATTAGTTACACTGGCTTAAATGGATTGAAATTTGTATTCAGGTGTGTTTTGACACAATAAAAAAAAATTTGCAATGACACTGCAGATTACTACATTTTGATTGTCTCAGTAAAAGAAGAAAATTTATGTTTTCATATGCTGATGTATTCATGTACCTCCTTTCTAATGTTTTCAGTAGTTTTCTGTATGTCATGTCACTATAAAATAAATGCAACTCTTTTTGTAAGTGGACTGTCATTGTGAAGTCAGTTTGCAACAATGTTTATTACAACTGGGGCATCTTCTCCATTTTTAAACAAATACACTTCAGAATTTATAAACTGATTTACGGCACAGATTGCATGAGCATAATTGGTTATTTGTTAGACCACCCAAAAACCCTACAGCAAGGTAACCATGATGAACACACCCTATGACAAAATTGTATGTGGCATTGTCTAGCGATATATCAGTGTTCGAGTAAAGAAAATATATTGCAGATTAATATTAGTACAATTATCAGTAACGTTACAGGCAACAAGCGTTTTAGTGATGCGCTACTGTTCTGCGTGGCCTTTGAACCCATTGTTGTGTCGCGGGTGACGTCAGTGCTCTGTGCAAGAGAGACAGTCAGAGCGGCGTGCGCCTGGCGAGACAAAGGCGGTGGACCAGGGTCAGGGAACGGCAGAGAGAAGCAAGGACCACTATTTTTTACTGAGGTAATATTCTTGTGTTACATTTTAGAGACAGTAATTTAGCCGCTACATAAAATAGACGGCCTCTGACAGACATTGGAATGCGACTATGTGAAGTATTTTCAACAGCCTCCTTTTCGTTTTTATACATTTTCTCCAACGCCCCCAATTTAGCGTGCTAGCTAGCTTTGCTAGCATTTAGCGCACTCCTAGTCGCCTCCTCCTCACTGCTGCTTCTCATCATTTCTTCAAGATTTTTCAGGAAGCAACCGGGACCACACCGACAAGCCACAGAATAAAGGATAAAGTAAGTTAATCTTGCCAGCACGCTTTGGGTAGATGTAATGTACAATTGCCATGTACGGTAATTGAGAAGGGACTGCTGTTTGTTTGTGCCAGCTAACCAGCTAGCATTGGAACTCCCAAACAAAGGGTCGACAACGTGACTGAGTGGCGCTAGCTTGCTAACAGATGCCAACAACAGCGTTCATCTTAAATTGTCACGAGTATATTTAAAATTAACAAAGTTAAATTAACTGATTTAAAGTGTTAATTTCCATGTGTATATATATACAACTGGTTAGACCGTTGAAAACGACTGACATGTAGATGTCTTAGCCGACTACGGTAGAAGCAGCAACAACAGACAAAAGCAGGCGCTCAATCGGCACACTGTTTATGTGGTTTGTAGTTAATGGAAGGAGACATGACACCAAATGTACTATTGTTTCTGGAGTTTAATTCAACTTTGTTTTTATTTTATTTTGTTATAGAGCTCACGCAACTCAAAAATAATAGGCATCCGAGACCTAATGTGAGATCTTCGGTGACTATGCCTAGCCCTCTATTCCATCCCGAGATTATGGACCACGACATGGTAGTCAGCAGTCAACACAATGGGGTCGGTTTGCCCCGAGACACAGACCAAGAGTCCCGAGATGAGGATCACCAAGAGGCGCTTCGTTTCGCACTGGACCAGCTGTCACTCATGGCTCTAGAGAAGGTAGACTGTAGCGGTGTATGTGGACTTGTTGACCCCCACGATGGGACCCAGGGACCGGGCTCTGAGAACTGCAACGGTGTAGGAGGAGGAGGTTATGTAGATCTCCAGATGCTGGACCATGCTGGTGGTTCCCCCGACTCCCCGACGTCCTGCTCCCCGTCTCCAGAGTATTATGGCTCTGGCGGGTACCACATGGCTGGCTCGCACTCCATGCTTCACGGGGAACAAAGCTCAGTCCTCTGCAACAGAAAGAGAAGTGTCAACATGACCGAATGCGTGCCCGTTCCGAGCTCTGAGCACGTTGCTGAAATCGTGGGACGCCAAGGTAAGACCCCCCCCCCCCAATATTGCGAGTTTGACAGTATGAGTAGATCAACAGCTCTACCAGCCGCACGCATTCAGTTCTTTGTTTGGGTGATTTGAAGCAAGGCCCCCAAGTTTACTGCGCGTCTTGTGGTGTTATTGTTGGAGGTGGTACTGGTGAATGCTGTCGGCGAATGCGTTTTTATTGTCTTTCATACCTAGGGTGGTATTAGACCGTATTTGCATGTCCGTTTAACCAGCTGAGACAATAGGTAGAGGGAATGAGTGTTTGTGGTTCGAGGGGGAGGGGTGGGAGAGGGCCAGACAAAGCGGCAGATTGTCGGGAGTCTGGGCATGTAGTAGTCTGCACCAAACAAAGGAAACTTACCGAATGCTGCTGTTTTAACGCACCGAAGTCACCACATCGATAGTTTTACGGTTATATAAACTGCTAGTATTTCAATTAAGGTTTGATGTAGAATGTAAGTGTTTTTGTTTTGTTGTTGTCGTTGAGCTCAGTGAGGCTAGACGAGGCAGACTCAACCACGGGACTGGGCGGTGTTGCGCCCTGCACCCAGCTCCGGTTTACAATTTTTGTCGAATGAAAATTCACCATATCAATTTAAATTTTCTTGTTAGTTTTACATTTGGTTTAACTCATATTTGCGATGTGTGTTTCGTGCATGTTAAATGTGACAGGCGCGGCAGCGTTATTGCATTGTTCTCTTTGTTTGAAAAAGCCATGCTTTCTGCTTCCCAGAATGACATCACGCACTGAGTACCCTATTGGCTGCAGAGAGCAGTCGTCCATATTTTAAAGACACAGTAGCATATTTTGTTAGCTAAGGCGGATGGCCAGCTAGGAAGGAGGCATGTTTTGACATCAACTGAATAGTAAAGCACAGCATTTCAAAATTGAAATGCTATCATTCGGAGTACTGAATATAGACCCATAACACATGATAATCATGACAGTAAAAACATGAATCTTAATTCCTAAAATTTTTTTTAAGGATTTCTTGTTGTAAAATAACCTTCTTCCATGTCTGCCAGTTTTCCTATTTGATACTAATGTTCATGTCTGTATCTGTATCTGCCCCTACACCTTGTAGGTTGCAAGATCAAAGCCCTGCGTGCCAAGACTAACACCTACATAAAGACTCCGGTGAGGGGGGAGGAGCCGGTGTTCATTGTGACGGGGCGCAGGGAGGACGTTGAGATGGCCAAGCGTGAGATTGTTTCCGCCGCCGAGCATTTCTCCATGATCCGCGCGTCCAGATGCAAAGCCGGCACCGGGCCCGGAGCCGGGGGCTCGCTTCCCGGACCCCCCCACTTGCCGGGACAGACCACCATACAGGTAAACCCCCACACCACAGCCTTCTCCCGTCCCAACGGGCGTGGTCACGTCAGGTCAGGCCTCCCGCCTTGTGTTCGCTGCCTGTGCCTAACGTCCGTGTGTGCTGCCTTCAGGTGCGGGTGCCCTACAGAGTGGTGGGCCTGGTGGTGGGGCCCAAGGGTGCGACCATCAAGCGCATCCAGCAGCAGACGCACACCTACATCGTGACGCCCAGCCGGGAGAAAGACCCCGTATTCGAGGTGACCGGCATGCCCGAGAACGTGGACCGCGCCCGGGAGGAGATCGAGACCCACATCACCCTGCGGACGGGTGCCTTCGTGGACCTCCAGGGCGACAACGACTTCCACACAAACGGCACCGACGTCAGCCTGGAGGGCCTGGGCTCGCTGAGCGGAGGCCTGGGCGCCGCTCTGTGGTCGCGGGCTACCAACCACCACCACCACCACCATCACAACCACCACCACCACCACTCTGCTCCCCCGCCCCCGCCCCCCCCTCCACCACCGCCACTGCCCGCAGCCGGGCGCGAGCTGTCCTCCTCCGCGGCCTACCAAGCGCACGGCGCCGTGAGCTCAGACGGCTACAGCGCCGGCCGGAAGGGGGCGGAGGGCGGCAGCCCCACCAGCCCATTCAGCACGGCCTCCAGCGGTGCGGGGGGCTTCACCTTTGGGGGGGAATCCGCCGCCCCAGGGCTGCCCGCGGTGTCGTCGGAAGAGCTCGCCTTTGAGTTCAGTGCCGCCAACATCTGGGCGCCGTTCGTCAACGGCGGCAAGGCCTCCGGCTCCCCCCCCTCCCAGCAGCAGGCGCCGTCGACGATGACGACCCTGCGGCGCAACAGCAGCGGCGTGAGCGGCGGCGCCGTCACCCCCCGCCTGTCTCCTACCCTGCCCCAGGACGCGGGCATGGGTCCCCTGGATCACCCGCTGGCCCGCCGGGCTCAGAGCGACCCCCTCAGCACCTTGTCCTGGCTGCAGTCCAGCGGCACGGGCGGCACCTCCTTCTCCGGAGCGTCCAGCTCCAGCTCCGGGGGCTCCTCCACAGGCTACTCCTCCTGCTCCGCCTCCTCGCTGCCCGGCGGCTCGCCCACCGACTCCGAGGGGGGAGGAGGCGGCCTGACCCCTGGCATGCTGAGTCGGCTAAAAGGCGGCTCCGGGCCCGGGGTGGCCGGCGTGGTGGGCCCCGGCGCCAACAGGGACTGCTTCGTGTGCTTCGAGAGCGAGGTGACTGCGGCGCTGGTGCCGTGCGGCCACAACCTGTTCTGCATGGAGTGCGCCGGGCAGATCTGCCAGTCGGCCGAGCCGGAGTGCCCCGTCTGCCACACGCCTGCCACACAGTGCATCCGCATCTTCTCCTAGTGCCCTGGCTGGAGGGCAGTGCCGGGCCTCAGCAAACGGACCGGAGTGTGCAACACGTCTGGCAGAATGGATGGAAGGACTTACACTAATGGCCTTGGCACGCAGGATGGACCACTCCCATCGCATTAATAGATGATACTATAACCATGTTGAATAACTGTTGATAACTATGTCAAGATAAACAACAACAATAATTATTATAATGACTTATTTTCTGACTGAGGAGGATTCATTCTGTTCTGCAGATGGCAGGCTTAGTCAGGCTTCTCCCAGTGGGAACTCAAGGAGCCAGTGTCTTATCTATCTTCGGGCCTTCATTTTGACCTGGACCAGTCTGCACGGTGTGGCCATAATTCAGGTTGCTGGGGACTGGTCTCTTCGTTTTCATTCTTGCTTCTTAAGATCTCCTTTCTGCCTGCTGTAGTCTCTCAGCCTTTCCTTTGACACCTTTTGTACTTAACAGATATTTTTCGATGAAGTTGTCAATAAGGCCTGCACTTTTCTACTCTTTGTTTTATAATTGTTTCCAATGGAGCGCCAACAACTCTTAACCGGTCCATTGCTTTTCTCCTGTGATTTTATGCGCGTTTCATTAAGGGAGGGATAGTCGGGCACTGATTAGACCATTGCAGTGGAGTGACCTCCAAGGATAACCAAGCGCACCAAAAACATAAGCAACATGCCATCGTTCGTATCATGAAATATTTGTATCAATGTAGGATGAATTGCCACCAAATTTTAGCATATGGCATTTTATTAAGTTATCCTCATTTGATTGTATTGAAGGAACACCTGCATGGTCAGTTTATTTATGAACTTTTGGTCTGGCGGACAATCCGTCTTAATATTTTATGTGCTTCTGATGAAGATTTGAATGATGTTGCGTATTGAGCTGTTAAGCTGCTGACATCTTTGTCTGTCATCAACCCAGGATTGTCTCGCTTTTAGTCCCACTGCCTAGGGAAGTCCACAAAGCCATCCATCCAAGTCAGTCTCCTCAGATCGTCTACCTGTTACAAATTTAATGGTTACGTTTTTAATAATGGTCTTCTGACTGTTGTCTGTGAGGTTCTGAAGTAGGGTAAGATGTTTTTGTGATGTGAGACATGAAAGTCATCCATCAAGGGGTCTTGGTTGAGGAGACACGCCTGCCCCCATGTAAAATATTGTTACGGGGCTCTAGTTAGTTTGTTAATAATGCACTGCAGCTCCCAGCCCCTCTAAAATAAGGAAGAAACGCAGCTCTTAGAGGTTTATTCTAGCCACTTTTGGTCTTCCACCCCAACCTTTCACAGCAAAGCTGTATGGCACTCTGAATGACACCCTGCAATGCCCCATGTAAAGCTGTACTCGGTCAAAATGTGTGCACTATGTGGAGAAAGTGGGGAACGTATCCAGCGTCGGGTCATTCTTCTAGATGTGTGTGAATTCCCTCCTGCAGGGTTTCTAAGTACGATTTTCACGTTAAGATTTGGGTTGGCGTTAGACAGCTTAGTTGATTAGTAGCCCTTGTTCGGCATGCATTGGAATTGGTCTGCAGACTGAGAAAAGCCATGACGATAGTCCCAACACTACAAATGAATGCAAAAGGGCTTCCTGTGACTGCATAGACATTACATTTTCAGTCTCACACAATAGAGACAATAAGAACATCTTTTTTTGGCAGCTAGTAGCTAGGTCATCCAGGGCTTCCAGACACAATTGTGTTAAAATCCCAGCAGCTGCAGAATGTTACTTGTTGTTGTGACTTCCCCTAAAATGTTCTTTCCCTGTACAGTGACCAAACACCAGGTTCTCCCTCACACCACTTTGCTTAGTTTGATCTTAATGCTTCATCATAATTATTTGTGATACTTTTTTTAGTTTTTTGAAATTGGGGTTAACTGTTTGTGTGCTTCTGCAGATGTTTGGCTGTTTGAGTGTGCTACAGCAGTGCTTTACAGCAGTGTTTTTTTTTTCCTTCTGTCTTTACATGCAGAGGGGAATCTGCCCTGAAGTTCAACTAGTGGTCTTTCTTAAGAATGATATGGTGCTTTGGTGCTACACCCTACTGAAACACTATGAAGAACAATGCTACTAGTTGCTTCATAAGGCAGCACAAGGATGTTTTTATCACCCAATTGACTTGTCCAGTGCACTGTAGAACTGGCAGCCCATCACTTGGGGCTGTCCTGATGTCAAATGTTGCAGAGTAGTTGCTGGGGTGTGAATGTGTCTAAACAAACGGATGAATAACGGCTTGCGAGTCGGACTTAAGGCCATTCTTAACCCCTTGATAATTGTCTAAGTTGAGTTTTGTTTTTAAAGAAACAATGTGTTAAATCTCACCATGTGGGTCTAATGGTGATTCTGGTGTTGCACCAGATTGTATCTGACCGATAGGAGTGTTAGGATAATGTACAGTAGCTTAACTGTTAAAAAGGTACAAATATTCTCATATCGACTGCTGAATTTCTTTTCTAATGTTTTAAAAGCTGAACTCTTCCCTTCCCCTTTCCCCAATAAAGGGTTGAAAACAGGGTTTCCTGAGGCATGTAGCCAGTGACCTCTGGCCATTTCTATTTAATTTTTTTTCGGGGGCGATGGAGCGGCCTGCAGATAGCGCCGCGCAATGTCGCATAAGGTTGAGATACTCCCCTTAACCTTCTGCTCTCCTATTTTGCTTTAATTCAGATTTTTGTACGCAGAACCAAAATGTAAACATCAAAACTAGGTTGCAGGCATGACCTGTATGTTGTGTATATACCCTGATTACAATCATTGGGATGGTATCTTCAAAGTGGTCAATTAATTGAAGATAAGTGTAGTTTTTAAGGAACATGTATCATTATTTGTAAGTTAATCATCTGCATGTCTTCAAGCCACCAGGCATTAGCTAATAATTTTTAAGAAAAAAAAATTTTTACATTTTATTTTTACAATTTATTTGCTTACCTAAATATCCCAGACAATAATGTGACCTTTTTATTACTTAAAATGTATTTTTATTTTCCATTTTTGTTTTTCCTTATTTCCTGTGTACAACATATAGGCGATTTATAAAAAAATTAGTAAAAATTATTGAAGAAATTTTAAAATTGAAATATATTTTATTTGAAAGTTTATGGACCTTTTAACCGTAAGCCAGAAAAATTGTATAATCATATAATTTGAGCTGACTTGATGGTTATAAGAAATGTATCAAGAGTTTTATTTTTTATGCTTCTTTAATAAAGTCTTGTTTTTCCTTTCATTTTTTACTGTAAAACAATAACTCACGTTTCTGTCTTTTGTTCTGTCTGGTGACATCAGAATTGACTGCTGCACATAGTATGGCCACAAGGTGGTGATATAGGCAAATCAGTAGCACACAAAGGGAATAACAATGTTACTTTTTATTTTTTTAGGAACCATTTCCTCTGTTCTATATTTTGTGCACACATTCACACTCAGTCTTGGCTTCCCCATCCCTCCCAGCTATCTGCCAGAAAGGACAAGATGGAGTCTTTACAGTAACTGCAGTATCTAGTAACTAGCATTGCTGCGAAAACATTTTTTTTTTAATAAAATCCTTGATCGGCTGGTCAAACGCACTTCAATGTTTTAAAGATAATACTGCATTGTACTTAGGATTGTGAAATATTTGTTATTGGTACGTAAATACATACCTTTGGCCTTGAAGGATTTCACAAATCAATTTTTTAGTTTAAATATTTGGTCAAATGTGATTTCATATTTTTCATAATTTATGAATGACAATGGTATGTGTCCTATTCTAAAGATCAATTGTTTGTATAGAAAGAATGCACAATGACACAAATGTCCTTTTAATTAGGAATTAGATCACAATCAGGCTGCATTCCAACTCCATATCATCCTTTTAATACAATTAATAAGAAACAAATTATAAACATCAGTAGAAAATAATTATCTCATGCGAATTCTGTGTCCAGCTACATTCATATTTGTTACGGATTATGTATTCACAAGCCTTTCAAAAAAAATGTAATGAGTCAATACATTTTCAAAACAAAAATAAATATTTCCAAGTAACATCAAATAGACGTGCTGGCACAGAAAAGTTTCCCTACATGCAGTTCTAGGTGATTTTATTAACAGGGTGGGCATCACTGATCAGGAGTTTGTCATGCATGTGTGTAATCTCATGTGCCCTTTTTGTGCTTAAGCGCAGATGAGTGTATGCGCATGTGCACGTGTGGGTGCGTGCGTGTGCCAATGTGTGATGGTTTGTGCAGCAGTGTATTTGTATACGGTACATGACGGGGGGGGGGGGGGGGGGGGAAGGGGGGACAAAAAAGTATTTAACCCCATTTAGCCCCCCAGATATTTGTTTAAAATAAAAAAAAATTTTAAAAAAA
>JAODUH010000009.1:1462291-1471485 GCA_027564835.1 Typhlichthys subterraneus | reverse complement strand
ATTAATATCTTTTTGATACTAATTAATAGCTGTCAGAATACTAATGAGACGAAAACCGCATTTATATACTCTCTGACCCATGGACCCGTTCTAATGTCCTGTTACCTATGGCACTTGGTTGTTAGTTGAACTCTGCAATAACTGTCCTGGCCTGAGACTGCAAATACCACCAGAGATTATCACACTCATTGGTCATTCTGACAAGGTCATGTTCTAGGACCCTCTGACAGGTGAGCAAGCCATAGGGGCAGGCAGAGAGATATCAACTCAATTATATTCTTTTACAGTAGTTTGTATATATCTGGAGAGTTTAGCACGTTAATCCCTTTCCCATAATTCCTTGAGTTCGTGTGTGATTTATGTTGAATTTATCTGCAATATAATGTTTGCTTCATTTGTTCAAGTGGGTTGGGGTAAGTGTGGTATTGTAGTAGTATTAGGTAGGTAGTGTTATTTGTTTTAGGGCACCATTACAACAATACCCATCTTGAACAGTGTAATTTATATTTTGTCTTGATCTGAAATCCTTAACACTAGCTTTCGCTTGTTTTTGCTAAACATTGCTCGCCACATTATGACTAGTTCACGTTTGAATAATTCAAATGTAGATGTATTTTTTAAATAGGTTTAGAGCTGCCAATGAAGCCCACTGCCATAAACTCAGTGACAGCCCCTATCAGCCATATCAGTCATTGTTCATGAAACATGGCATCATCTATAGAAATGGGGGAAACCCCACCTTTTCTCTTATCTTAAGAGTTCTCAAAATTCCTTTGTAAAAGTTGGTATCAGCAACTTTGTGAATAGATTTTAGGATGGAACTTTTAGTTAGGAACTTTTCGTGTGATTTAGGAGTACTCTTAGCAGTAAGAAAAAATGCTTTGTGAATACGAATCCAAAGGTCTTTAACAGGGGGTTTCATATGTGATAGGTGGTCCCTGTGCCGTGTTTCTATCAGCCAAGGGGTCCTTGGCCTGAAAAACGTTGAAGACCTCTAATTTAGACTATAAAAAAAAACAAAGGAGAGGCTATGGGCAACTGAACAACAAACAAACCTACCTGATAGAGCTGTTCTTGTTCAGACTGTGTGCTAGATCTTGGATCTCCTGCTGGGCCTCCTCTATATTCGTGCTCAGCCTTGATTTATGGCTAGCCCTGCTCCCTCGCATGGAACTGGCACGACACACAGCAAGACAGTGTTAAACGTAACGCATGTAGCTAAAGGTCTGACTTCCCGTTGGAGTATTATTTTAACTGTGCAATAGAGATTTCACCACAATGGTCCATGCAGGTGGCGATATGTCAAACAATTGTTGTATGTAACGTGACACACAAAACACATCAATACACAGGGAAACCAGAAACAAAAGTTCACCTGGCAAAATATAAATAACATGAAGTATTGTCTAACGAGGCGCTCAGGTGCACGTATACCCTTTTGTCCGTTAAACTCTGCACTTATATAGCCTGCAGACCAGTTGTTTGTTGATTAGACTACTGTACATTGAATTAGTAGTCATAATTTAGGCTATATTTTTAAGTAGCCATAATAGCTATACAGTAATGAAGTAATGACTATGAGATGTTGATTTATTAGTAGAATATGTTCACACAATAATCATGGTCTTATAGGAGAATGCAAAGATAACCTCATATTTATAGCAGATGTTCCACCAAGGTGCAACTAAAAAGTTTGAGGTATTTCATCCAAGAGGTTGTTCCACTATACTTGACATTCTTCTGAGACAATGCTACATCTTTAAATTCTAGTGATGTTATGTAAAATTGAAGGCATATGTGTCTATGTTTTTATGTGTATATTGTGCATGTATTTATTAATCGTATTGTTGTATTATTGTATTCTTGTATTTATTTTACTGACTGCTGATGCAAGCCATATATTACCCCTCCAGGACATTACAGTTGTAGCCTACTTTACTCTCTACTCTATTTTACATTGCAATTGTTAGCCTATTTGTAATCTATGGAAAATGTTTGTTGAATCCCACATAAAAGGTCATATAGCTCATATAAGACATATAGCTCAGTCATATCCTACTGTAGTTTTGATCTGCAACTCTAGGTCGGCTATCTGGCTGAAAGCCTATATGCTAAGTGCATCCTTGAGGAAGACGCTCAAATATGGAAGTTTAATCCTACAGTTGCCTACCTGCTCCAAAGCAATACAGGCTTATAAAACGACTGCTTGTAGGTCATACATCGAACTATATATAAATAAATAAAAAGTTAAAATACACAATTAACAATCTGACAAGACTATATAGGCTACTTACATACAGCTGTCCAATGAAAACTTTCTGTTCTTCATGGATGAACTCATGGTATAACATGTATGCACAACTGCTAATTGTGCAAAACCTCCACCACTCTTCCATACGACAAATGTCCTCTTTCTCTCAGCTCACCTGGCACGTATGGATATGTACCGGCAATGAGAGGAGTATGCCTATAAACCGAGGTCTGTGTTGGACTTCAGGGGCGGAAAGGTCCTCTCAAGTCAAATGCAACCAATCATTGAGGTCAGGCGAGTGCAAAATAAATCATGCTCGAATCTGATCACTCATAGCTGAAATGCGTGTCACGCACAACCCATATTACCCCATTTCACTCAACCTTTGCGCACGTAGGCTATTGTTAGATAGCTCTGTTCCTGTAGGAAGTAGGCTACTTTCACCATTCGTACACTTTGTATCAGAAGTCAAGCATGATTTGTTCAATTGCGTTAGCCTTCATGAGGATCGTATTATAAATCATACCGGAAACATAAGTTGAATTATTATACACTCTACCGGTCCTTAGATCTGATGTCTGAAGGTGTTAAATGTGGCCTATACCATAGGTAAATATTTATCTGGCGTTCAGCTTTTGATCAAGCACATTACAGTAGGTCTGCGATTTAGGCTATTTGTATAGTGTAAATTTAAGATCTTAATAATGGCTACTAAAAACGTTGTTCATAGGCCTATAACGTAATGTGTGGCGAATAACTTTTATTCTGCAGAATTATATAGAATACAAATCCATTAAAAATATGTTCACATTCTTTCATCAAACATTTTTAGCAGTAGCACGATTACCTCTTGTAAACAATATGTTAATTACGGTAATACAAATCCATTCAAATTATATTCATATTCTTTCGTCAGTTGTAGCAGTAGCCTTTATAGCAGGGCATTCAATTACAAATTCAATTGGGCAAGATTTTTAAAGAGAAAGTGTAGGTGGGCCACATTCAGAAGCCTCTGAAAAGATATTTCACTTTTAGGCAATTCTATAACATTATTTAAAATAAACAACAATTTACTAAATGTGACAATATAACAATATTTATTTTTAGTTGATCTTCAATGCAGAAATACACTAATTACACAGTGGGTTTTTTTGCATTCAGAAACACCTGGAGTTGAATTATGCTGAAGTTTTTTCCGTGTCGATAAAACATATTCCTGTTGCATACAGTCAGCAGGCAAAGGAAAATAATAACTTAACATCGCCAGGGTTATTGGGTACCGAACTCTACTTTTGGCTACTGACCGAAAAAGATTGGTAGGACTACAAGTAGCCTACCAATTCACATACTGTCAGATCAGCCGGTGTCAAAGTTCGGTATCGGTGTGTGCATAGAGCCCAGTGAGCGTCTGCGAGAGCGAGACAACGAGAGCATCCACCCTGCAGCTTGTTTAATGTGAACACAGTCAAGTCAATGATGATAGTTTTCTATAGAATTACAGTCGATAATTCCTCATCTTTCTGGCCTATAGTCTTTTTTACAAAGAAATGGCAGACCCGCCAACTTGCATGCAGTGTTCTACAAATTAAATTGCATTTGAGAGCAAGCAGGTCACTCAGACTAGTTTCATCGCGGTCTGTACTACTACATTACAAATGGGCTATGTCACGATGTCTTGGCTGTATAGCAGTTAAACAAATAAAATACTGACTCGATTATGGTGTAATGGATACTGTATATTGAAATAGAATAGTGTTCAAGTTTGCAATAGTTGGTGGACCCACCAACTATAGGTCTGCTTAATAGGCTACTTCTAAAGCTACTTCCACAATGGCTAGACGGATAACGACCACCATCTAGTGGACAGAAATTTAATCAAATGGTTAACAGTTAAAACATTCCAGTCCAATATTGATCCTCTCACGGTACCTATATATAGCATGTCTGTTCTGTCTGCGCTGAGTCAGGTGTTCCAACACAGCCCCCATTTGTAAATGGAAGGAGGGGAGGGACCACGTGGATTCAAAGACAGTTAATTACAATATACCACAATATTCAAGGATTGGCGTGATGCCAGCAGAGCTTCTGAGGGAGCAGGCCTACCGAAGGGTTTGGATGTTCAAATATGAACACTCTCTTTTTAGCATTGCTTACCACACCTTTAAAATGTGTATATTTGCAAAAAATATATATAATACAACACACACACACACACAAAAACACAAATGTTCCATTGTGCTGTATATCCAATCATCCTGCTTTTAATACAAAGTCAAGATACAATATCTACATCCATGGTTTGAAAGGAAAGAACAGATACATAGAAGAGGATAATGGCATCATAAGAGCTTGTTTAATCTGTGTGTCATATATTTCTCTTGAGACAATAATGATTAGAAATTTAAGAAATAACATTTCATATTGTCAAGACGTCTCGGCCACGCAAACGTCATATTAGGATAATTTCAAATTCAAACAACTGCAAGTGTCAGTAAAATGTGTAGCTGGGCGTGTACACTTGCTGTATGTGCACTTCCTTGTTGCAGTAAACTACATGTTAACTGACTTCCACCAGGTACTCTGCTCTAAATATCAAGTTTCCCTGATGTCCTATAACCTAGCGTCAAGGGCTGGATCATACCATTGTGCTATGATCATACCATTGTTTCTACAGGAGGAGGGGTGGTTGGGAGAGTCAAGGTAAACTATATGATAATCTAATGTACATATCTAACTAACTAGTAGGACATCCGTATAAGATAGCACTCTAACCAGAGGTCTTCATACTATACTAAAGTGAAAATAGAACCATTAGAAGACCATTAGAAGAAAAAAAAGACAATATTATACAGTTACGGCTTGCCAAATCAACAAGTATTATAGTTAACATCTCATTGTTTATATATGTTAGATATCCCAAACAAACAATTAAATTAATACGTTAAAAAAGTATAAAGTAACAAAATAGAATGCTAATAGATATCTTAAAAAAAAAAAACATAATTAATAAATATGACAAAAGTGAACTTTAACAATAAGGCTTTTTTTTCTTGACAATTATAACTACATCACATCCAACCCCCAAGTTATATGTTGTGCTCAGGCATATGTTACGGTACTGTAAAGAACTCCAATGATAGACTGTATATACAAAGAAAACATGGGATCTCCAAGAGTTCTCCAAGATAAACGGAGCTCTTCAATCACAACAAAGGAACAAATAGGATTACATTTCCGAACCAAGAAGGGCTTGTGCGGTCTACCGAAGAAGACTGGAGAGAGAATATTGGTTTGGTCGAGTTGAGTTGTTCAGAAGAGATATATAGAGGTGAGAGATACTGTTCTGTGTAGTTGTGGAGTTGCGACTGTGTTCAAGAGGAGACAAATCACTGCTTGTTTTTGTACCCCAAATCATATAATCATAATATTTAAGGGTCACTGAATGAATGACAGAATTCATGTAGGCAACGATTAGCTTAGAACAGCACACTGCCATATAGAAACCAATCTTAAATCAGTCTGGTATCTTCACCACAAAGCTTTCTGATGAGTTTCACATTAATTAACCTGATCTCAGATCAGTCTATGGACTTGTTATGTCCGCAGCATAAGCAACTTTATGACCATAAAATGTTAGCACACAGCAAAGATGAATATTGCATTTGCTTTAAGCAGCATGTTGAATCACAGAAACAAAAACGAGGTTCAGCCTAGGGTTGGGTGATAAGGCTCTGGTATATTTAATTTTATATCACATTAGCAGTATCATATACTTTTGAAAATTTGACTAAGAAATTATTAATATATAAAATAACCATCTGAACCATTACATACTATAAAATATCACGTCATAGCCACTGTTTCAATGTGCCATAAACAGTATACTGTACTGTAACAAATGATCTACAGGAAGACAAATTAAGATATAGCCTATCCCCCAATCCAAACTTGACCTGGGGCAAAGCAACACAAACAAATGGGCTTGTAAAACTGATAAAATAGATAAACAGCAATGACTCACCATTGGTTTTAATTAGCCATTATGGAGTGGCACAAAGAAATTCATAAAATAGCGACAATAGCATATATAGCTGGCAAGCTTATCCAGTGAGTAATAGAGTTGAAAACGTAGTGGTGTCTAACCGCTGTTCTGAGACTAGTTCAATTCTGTTCCCGATCAAAAGTAAAGGCAAAGTACTGTTTGTGCTGATCCCAGACCAGTCGTCCCCCTTCTACTAACATTTTACATTTAGTATGTTTTTTCTTCCAGGTTTTCCTAGATTTATTCAAATGATTCTATATACCAATGTGTCACTTTGTGCTGAGAAGTGGTGGAGACATAATGGCTCAGACGGAGCAAAACGTTTTTGTTTTTTACATGATCTTAAACATATGCACTTTTCTGTAATGTTATAGGGGGATCAGTATGAAGACGGAGTGGATAATTACAGCGCGGAAAAAACGAAATAACGGCAAATAAAATAGGGCATAGCCTAGGATATAACAGAGTCTTCTTGTGCAAGTATTCTCATTTCTTGGTGCTATTTTTCATATTTCCTCTTTACATATTATGCTTTAAAAAAATGATAGGAACAATATACGCCATTTTGAAAAATGGTGGGGACATGTCCCCAGTGTAAAGTACACCTACAGTACTCTTGTGTAGCAAGCTAATAGGTTTGTAGCTAGGAACCAGCAGCTCTTTTGGGTGGGGGGGTCATAAGTGAAATATTTTAAGGGTAGCCTCTGCTCTGACAACAGTGTTAATGTGTGCTGGATTGTAAAAGAAGCCTTCTCTCCTCATATATTGTAATTAATTTTCAATAACATAGTCTCCCTTGGCACTGTGGGCGGGGTGTGTGATCCTTCAAGTGCTTCTCAGGCACCCTGGGTGGTAGGTTAGTCTATAGTCCTCAAGTGAGGCGTAACCAAGACATCTGCTCAAAACTATGCTCAGAACTACCAGTGGTAACAGCAGACACCTCTGAAACAGACTCACAAACACACAAAAGTTTACCTTTGCACTATATAACCCCTCCCCCCATACACTAACCCAATAGATACAAAGTTGAAGATAAAAAGCCCATTAAGGGTGCAGCAAATATCCAGGCTCTTTGTGTTCTTTTTTTGTCTGTTTGTTTGTTTGTTTTTTATGTTTTTATTTGTATTTTTTATACACATATAGTATCGTAATTCCTGTTGAGAAGCAGTTTGTTTTTCACTGGTTCATATTGGAGATAGCTGACCACAACACACACAGGTATTATACGTCCTTCACACGGTAACACTGAGGTAAGTATATGGATTACACACAGGGTGTCTTGTCTCCTGACAAGCTGGGGGTGCTCTCGGACACGAGTTCTGACTGTGCAGAATTCAGCCATGATTGTTTTGCCTCAAGGAGAATTTGTCCTAATGTGACGTCAGACTCGTTCACTCGTTGGTGGACCTCAGAGTGGAAAGATGGAGGGATGGTTCTCTCTGCACCTATGTTGCATAGTGGTCGAAGCTACCCAGGTACTCCAGAGCAGCTTGGTAGCAGAACTGGTACTCATCCTGGGAGAAGAGTCAAGAGGGGGATGATGTTAGTGACATACAGGCTTTATGGGCGTCTACGGGGTGGAGCTCATAGATGGGGAAGAACGTTCAGGTTTTACAAGCAAACTAAATCTGCTCCTCTCCACACATTCAAACTCGTTTACGATATAGGTGTCATTCAATTTATTTGGAGACGATTGGACCACTTTCAACCAATCAGGTGATTTTAGGACGAGCAGGTCTTGTCAACTGAACCACACACCTGGCTGTTGATTGGCCGATTGGTTCTCTGCTAGGGTCTTTTGAATTGAGAATTCCTAGTTTGTAAATTCCTATGTGCAAAGCGGAGATGATTTTACCAGGCTCAACTAATGTATTAATAATATATTTATTGGGATTAAAGAGCCAACCATTGAGCTAATGCTGTAGCATTATAAAACAACATTTATCAGTAGCATGCATGCTGATAACAGCACATTTGTTTGTAAGATTTTCACCTCAATAGCCTTGAGCATATGGTTTAAAGAAATCTTACGCTTCTTTTATTGTGGTGTCTGTTGGGAACTCTGCATTGAATATCATTATACATTTGGAAGGAGGTGGATGTGTTAAAATTATAACTTAATAAAGACTCAATAACTCAACATTTAAACCTTGACATGTTACTCTTTCGTACAGTATGTGTTTACTTTTGCTATACGTGCATATTGGTGTCCTATTGTACCTCAGTCTGCACCATGGCTGGTCTCTGCGTACGCAGCATCTTGACAGTCTGGAAGATATCCACGGCTCCCTCATAGCGCATCCTCTCCAGAACAATACTCAGTGTGATGAAGACGCCGGTGCGCCCCACACCAGCACTGCACCAACAGAGGCATACAACAGTATAACAGCACATTCAGGCATTGCTGAGCTGGCTTTTATTATAGGCTGCCATTGCCAAGGAAACCTGTAGATTAGCAAATAAGTCAAGTGTGCACCTGCAGTGAACGCTGATTGGTCCATCTTGGCCAAACTGCTCCTTGGTTTTATGCACTTGGCCAATGAAATCAATGAAGCCCTCCCCAGACTTGGGCACACCTTGCTCTGGCCAATCGGTGAATTGGAACTGGCGTACGGTTCGTGATTGGCCGTCCTGATGGAGGAAAGGTGGATGTGATGAGATCACTACATACACAGCCGCTGTAAAAGTATAAGGCAATTTTGAAGAGAGTCAGCGCTCTTGTCTGGGTATTGAGCGTCTCATTGAGAGTGACAGTTATTTAAAGTGCATTTCCCTGCTGTATTGAGTACAGAACAAGTTACTTTTAAGCTAATATCCTGTTTTCCCTTCAATGATTTCTGTTATCTGACACTGCATCCGTGGCCGAGGTAAACTTGTACCTGGTATGTCTGGGAGCCTGTT
>JAODUH010000009.1:1449791-1459791 GCA_027564835.1 Typhlichthys subterraneus | reverse complement strand
TTTGATTTTGCCCTGTTAGCTACTATCCTTCTGCAGTTGGAAATGCTTTCTCAGTATGACTAGCTAGCAGGTTTGGGTATTTGTTATGGATTTTTTAAAGGGCTTCAGGTTGAAGGCTGTGTGACTCTATTGTTGTCGTTTGTGATGTCACAAATCACATAAACCAGTCATAAAGCCACTACAAGCAGAAATCAATGGTCCTGGACACACCCAGCCACTCCAGAGCAGAGGTGTGATTGGCTCCTAGCTCTGAGGTGAACATAGTGGGTTGTGATTGGCTCCTAGCATTGAGGTGTACATACAGGGCTGTGATTGGCTCATACAGTAACACTGAGGTGTACACAGGGCTGTGATTGGCTCCTACTGTACCTTGAACTCCAGTTCCATGCCTGTGACGTGCTCCCCACTCTCCACCTGGGACAGCTTCTGCATGTAGGAGTACAGGCTACGCGCCGCCACCTCCGTGTTGCCGCAGGCGACCGCCTCCAGCAGCGCCTCGTGGATGAAGCTGTACTGGTCCTCCGTCTGCACCATGTAGTTCCTCTGGGCGCGCATCAGGGTCACATGCCCGTAGATGTCCACCGTGCGCTCGTGCCGGATGCGCTCCAGCATGGCGTCGATGACGATGAAGCAGCCGGTGCGGCCCACGCCGGCACTGAGGGGACAGACGTGGTGTAGTCAGCTATTGCAAGCTAATTGCAAGCTAATTGCTAGCTAATTGCAAGCTAATTGCTAGCTAATTGCAAGCTAATACACTGTGTCAAATTCACCAAATGTCTCCTTGCATTCCGCTAGCTTACCGTTCTCTGTGCGTGCTGAAAAAATAATCAGGGAAAATAATAAATAGGAACTCCAACAAAGTGGCAAACACGGTCTCTGCTCACAGCAATGCGGCTTTTCGATGTGTGGGGCGGAGCTTCTGAGGGAGGTTGTTTTTATTTGAGCTTGAAGTTAAGCGTTCTCGAGAATGACAAACCCTGCCTTTAACAAACACATATTGTGTTATGTAAATTAATTACAATATGTATTTTCATGCTGAGGAAATAAAAAGGAAACTACGTGAAACTAGTGTATGCAACGAAAGCAAACAAAACAATGGGCCCGATGTATGTTTAAATTACGTTTCCTTTCTTACTATCGACTTACAGTACAGTGGTAGCCTAATGAAAGATGTGCTGATAAATAATAGTCCCTGTTTCAGGACTGTGTGTGTGTGTGTGTACCTGCAGTGAGCAATAATGGGACCAGCATCTGCGGGGTTGCAGGCTTTCACCCTGCGCAGGAAGTTGAGGAAGGGAGTGGGGTATTCTGGTACACCGTGATCTGGCCAGGCTGTGAACTGGAACTGACGCACTTCTCTCCGTTCACTGCTGCCACTCTGAGACACACAACATTTACAATGTCACTCCTGGAAGTAGCCGTAGCCCTACGTGTACGGGCCTCCCCTCTACCAAGTATTTAAGCATGGCAGCATTCCACTTATCTAGTGTATGATGTGTCCCCTAATAAAGTGCGTTCCCCTTTCTCAACACTAGAGGCACCCGTGCACTCAATTCCATCAATATGCAAATGAAAATGAAAAAATACAAGCTGTACTAATAGCTGAACAGGCTGGACTAATCAATACAAGTTAAATTGGAAATGCCAGGGACATTCAATTGCTTTTACAGCAGTTTGTATGAATGTAGCATTCCAAGCTAAAACTGTATAAACTGTGTTTAGATAAAAGTTAACAATAAAATGTTGTTTTGGATCCATCAATAAAATATTCACAATTGTAGCAAAAAAATTAGTAATGTTTTGATTTAACAGAAATGATAAAACAAGGTTGGAATAATGTGGAATTTGGTGTACTAGCTATTTCTTTTTTTATAGCATATCTAATGATATAAAGGACAAAGAACATAAAGCAGTGTGACAGTTTGACATGTCTTAGCCTAGATTCTGAGTGTGAAAGTAGGTCGGGAAGGAAGGCTATTTTGACAGTCCTAGATATGCTTTTGCTTTGTTGTTTAAGAAACTATTCTTCTACAAGCAGTGAATAAGGCTAAGTACCGACCGTGTTAGCTAACCTTGTTAATGTGCTCCATTAATCAATGACATGAACTTTACCACTATGTATATCTGCTTCCGATTAAGATTCAGATATGTTACTCTTGTTTCAAGTGGTTTCATACTGTTTGCATGTTGGAAGTTTGTGAACAACCATGCATAATGAACAACAAAAGTGTACACATGACAAGCAGTGAGATTAGATCAGATATTGACACAGGGATAGAGGCAGGCGGGCAGAGAACAATGCTAACAACAATCTACCTTATGCAGGGAGAATGTCCGGACACAGAAGGTGGCCAGTTCCATTGTGTCCAGCAGGGTGAGTTGGATCAAACCATAGGTCTCTGTTCCTCGACTAGGCCAGTATTGGTCACATTTAATCTACACAGATGACAGCACAGAATCATTACAGTGTTAGCTTTCGTTTTTTACGTTGCACTGGATGTACTGTACAGCATTTCACAAATGTATGAGTTTTCAAACCCACATACATTAAAAATAACATACAAAAAAAGACAAATTTACTATCAATGGCAAGACAATAGAAACTTTTGGCTATGTATATAAAGTCTTTTTTTAATGCTGTTTTAGTTAAACGGCCATAGGTCTCACAGGGCATCTTGCTCAAGGTTATTGGGGATCAAACCTACGACCTTCCATGGCGGAAGTCAACCGCCCTAACCATTGGGCACAGTACATTCTAGTGCCCTACAGTGCCCTGGATGATCTGCACAGCCCTGGCTACAGGAAGCCAGAGCCCTGAATCGGGGCGGGGGGGATGGCAGAAGAGGTCTCTCACCCGCGACTTCTCCTCCAGGCGGGTCATCATGACCACGGACGCTGCACGCTGCTCCCACACCATCCTCCAGAAGTCCCCGAACGTCTCGGCCAGCGGCCCCTGCGTGGCGATGTAGGCGTTCTGCTTGCGGTAGCCGTCCACGTGGTTGGCGTTGATGTAGTCACTGCCCAGCCCACCTGGAGTGCAGCGCCAACCACACAGCACGACGCCATTTGAGTGAGTGAAGGAATGTGGACAACCAACAGAGCAAACAAGCAAACAGTGCTTTGTCCGTCTAAATCCACAAGCTCCAGATCAAATCCATTCTCTCTCTGCTCATTCAGGAGGAATTCCTGGCTGCTCATTTATCATGCAACCCACCCTTCCCAAACACTTGGCAGAGAAACGCGCTTCAGAAAGCAAATATTCTCCCCTGTACGTGTTTTAATATACCCGTTGTTCCCCACTTTCTCATAGCCTACCATCTAAGGGCGCCAAGATGACTCGGGTGTGGTCATATGCTATGACGTTAGCGTAGCGGTTCTTTGGCTTGTTCACCTCCAGGTTGGAGTGCTCCCAGGTGAACTGCTGACCGGGGTCAATCGACTGAGAAGAGAAAGGACACACACACCCACACATACACACACACGTGAACGCGCACGGTCAAGCTTACTGTGTGGACACTAACAAATTGAAATCGATTTAATGGTGGGCTTGGCGTAGCCGAACAACCGTGGGACGCTAATAATTCAGCCAGCTCCACCAGGGACCTTTATCGCTCACCTCGTACTCCTGAGAGAGTCTCAGGTTGTCGTTAGCCTTTAGCGTCTCAGTGTGCTCTGCAAGCTCGTTTATGGGGATTGGAGGGTGACTCATCATTCCTGTGTGACAAACCAAACACAATGGCAAAGAGCAGGGGTCAGAGGGCAAACGTCAGTGGCGTGTCGTGGCGTGTCAACGGACGGCATCAAGTCGATGCAAAGATAAGATGTGAGCAAAGAGAGAGAGAGAGCGCATCACATATAATTAAGGAATACGCTGAGGCAGAAAATCAATTTTGATCCATGTGTGAAGGCAAAGAGAGGGGAGTTGGTTTGTTTGTAAATTGTTTTTCTTTGATAAATTGCTTTCTTCGTGATCAGAGGAGCAATGACTCAGAGAAAACAAACACAGACAGAAGACTAATTAGTAGGGTTGAGCACGTACGCACACACATTCCTCCTACAAACTCTTCTTTGCATGGATGTACAACCTGAGAGTTAAATCAAATAATTTACTACTTAGAATGCATTTAGCTTAGGCACTAAATCAAAAAGAATCACGTAGAGCCAACAACTCAATACCAACACATTTTGTGACAAAACTCCTAATGGATTCTTCATAGATCTGGATGTATGTCGCAAAATTGCACCATTGCGTGTTTTACTTTCTAAGCTCTGCTAGCTCAGAGCATTAAACAATGGTGAGAGCTACTTAAAAACAGACGGCTGCTGATCGTCAAGGCCAACATCAGCAGGAACACGGGGTGATTGTACCGCATCTCAGAAGGTGTATGCAGTGAGAACAAGTGTGATACACACATTTTAAGGCATCTGCGCCTTGAGAGAAAAAATGTAATGAGATGTGAACAGGAGTGAGAGCATCATTTTTTAAATAATAACTAAAATATATTGAGTTTTGCAAGCTCCCCGATAAGGAGATAAGGAGATCAATAATCTTGATAAAAAAAAATAATCACAGATATTGCCACATTTTTGGCGAGGGCGATCCTTGTAAAACCTCCTACAGTATAACATGCATGAAATGAGGTCATGTTTGACTCATGAGGATTAACATGTTCCTCTCTGGGCCTTATGCCGCTGGGGCTCGTTCACTGAATGGCAGAAGCAAACAGGATGTGTGAGTGAACTAATGCAGTAACTGGAACGTGTGCGCTGTTAGATCCCACAGACTGGACGGGCGGGAGGCCTGTTGACAAAGCTGGCGAAGCCAATTACCATACACGTATGACACAATATAATTAACACACATATTGAATAATTTAGCACAATCCGTATATGATATTATATCATATGTGATATTAGATTATATAATTCTCTTTAAGAATGACAGCGATTATTTATGCCATGCCTCACAGGTGGCGTGTAGGCGGGTGGAGATGCTCACAGACAGGCTCACCGTTCTGAATCAGACATCATGACTAACAGCTGACTATACTACCTGGGCGGTGGCCATTTTGATCTGTGAAAACACTGCTAGATCCAAGAGCGTTTATACTGGCTCATCGGGATGTTTTGTAGCTTTATGTGCTTTATTTGTGAAGGTCCCGGCTTGTACAAATGAAAATGTTTCCAGTTGTGTGGTCAGTTGTCATGTCTGAAGGGACCTGAAAGGCCCGGACTTATTTTGAAATCTGTCTAGCAAGTAATTTGTCACATCATTTCTGCATGTAACCAATTGTCTCTATCCTCATCTGTCCTGCCAATCATATACCTAATAAAGACAGGACATGTTCTGATTGCTCATCTCAAGAAAACGTCTGTCCAAAATGACATTTGGTTAATGCCCGATCGTTAACCGCTTGTCATTGAATCAAGTCAAAGGATAAAATAAGCACTTTCTCTATCGACGCTGATGTGCAAATATGATTACTAGAAGAAGGCACACACTGTGCTGAGAACCAAATACAGAAAGGTGTACATAAACACATCAAGTCTATAATATATTCGTGTTGCGTTGGTTTGCGTGTTACCTGGGGTCTGGAAGTTGATGCGTCTCATCTCCACAGGGTCGGTGGGATGGTGGGCCATCATCTCAGCATTACTCAAAAGACTCTTTGTTCCGGGCTCAGAGTCCTTGCGCTTGCTTCTCAGGGACCAGTAAGTCAAATGATCCATTAACACATAGAGGATTGAAATGAAACAAAATCAAACTTAGTATAGACAGTAGTTTTCAAAGCAATGACAGCCCAAAAGTGATTCACAGTATGTGACTAGGATCGCAAACTATGAACAACTTGTTATGTAAAACATAACACATAACAAGTATACACTATAAAAATCAGTGCGGAATGTACAGTATGATTAAAAAGAACATTTTATATTATACAGTGATTATGTATTGTGCAATGACAATTTGACACTTTGTTTGTGTCCGGGATACAGTGCATTAGTTAGCCGCTGTGTGTTTGGGGTTTGTGTCTGTGAAACATCTATTTGTGTGAGGTTACACCAAAAGCACATAAAACGTGACATTGGCTTAATCTCACCTGTCAGGTTTGCTGTTTCCGGTGAAACAAAAGCAAGCAAGACAGAAAGGGAAGGAAGCGGACACAATGTTGGAAAGAAAAATCAATATAATGCATTAGTATTCGAAAGCATGACGAGTTGCAGCACATATCTCTGGCCTGTGGTTGACAGTTTGAAGGCTGTCTGAAGAGAAAAGAAACTTCTAAATTGGGAGTAAATCAGTACGTTTCCACCCAAACGTTCTATGACATAAAAATAAGACAATCCTAACAAGCAGAATTACTGCCAATCTCTCTCTCTCTCTCTCTCTCTCTCTCTCTCTCTCTCTCACTCTCACTCTCTCATGTGCTTATATATACGGTATATTGCATATTAATATAGGACAGTGCTAGTGGACTCGATTAAGGTTGCACGATATTGACCAAATGTGATATTGCAATATTGGCCATGAAAGATAGATAGATATATTTAATTATATTTAATATATATTTAATATTTTTAAACATAAGTAAAAACACAAATGTTATGGGAAAAGGCATCAAAATAGATTCATAGCATATTTCGTTTTCAACTAACAGCGCTGGACTGCAGCAATACATCAATAATTCCAAGCTACCAATGAGGCATTCATTTTGCCCACTAATGTTTCCTCTCAATCTCCATTGTGCCATTGTCTTCCTCAGCCAGACATCTTATTTTTCTGTCTAAATCAAACACAACTAAGCCACACAGCCAACGGACGCAAGCTCTCCACAAAATAAACAGAATCGCATACATTCTGGAACATTCTGGACATATTGCGCAACGTGATAATGCGATAATAACGATATTAAGTCAATATATTGTGTAGCCCCAGCGCACAACGCATACATCTAGGGTATGTATGGTATTTACAATATGGGGTACATTTATGACGTTGACCCGTGTTACTCACTTCTTATATAGGAGGATAGCGATGACGATGCAGATAATGAAGACCACAGCCAGGACTGGCCCCACCACCCAGATAAGACCATCGCCTGCGTCCAGCGGTTGAGGGTCTGAGTCTGGGGCAATGACGGGGTCTGTGTAGGGGCTGGCCACATACATCTTCTGTAACCAACACATAGGCACACATTGCTCAGAGCACAGAGCAGGAGGACCACCTAACAGTAGAGTGAGAGGGTGTCATCGCTGCTTGCTAATGAGCGCCAGTCCAAAATGAGGTCGTTTACCCAGCGGTGTTCTAACACGACCGTGCGTATAGCGAGTATAGCAATGTTTCTCCTATCACAAACAAGGACAACTCACTTTCTATTATGAGTGGTGGGTGAAAATACATGGATGCTTTTGAAAAATTGAACTGAGAGCAATAGTCTGGCTGAAGGGTGAGGGGGGAGCAAATGGATGCGACAGTGGGGGTTTTGGGGGCGGGAAGAAAATGGTCGTCGTACCCCGGTTGTGGCATTGAGCTCAGCCAGGATGAAGAAGACATACTCCTGGCCGGGCTCCAGAGCGCGGTTCTCAAATCCCCCGTACTCCAGCTGGTCGCCCAGGGTGAAGAAGGCGGGCAGGTTGGCGGGCGTGAAGCGCGCGGTGATGTAAGCCCTACGCAGGTCTACCTGTTTCTGCTGCCGCGAATCCCTCTGCCGCTGACTGATGTCTTTCAGCAGCTGAGGGTAGGTAGGCAGGAGGAACAACACAGAGAGACAGGGATGTTTTGCTACCCATCAAGCATGGTTTAACACTGATATTTAGAAAGATAAAGGGTTAAGTGTTGCCAGAGGTGTCCAGCGGAGGCAGTGTTGCTGTTTAAAGGTCATGTGTCCTGCTTCCAGGCAGAGACTACAGTGCTTTGCTAGCTTTGTGTCGTAACTGTCACCTCTTCTAGGTCCATTTCATCTGGGCTTTTAAGGTTTTTGGTGACACCTCTGACTCGTCTTAGTGGCACCACCACTACGTAGATGTTCCTGTGTCAAGACAGGAAGACAACATTTATGTAAGAAATGTTTTTTCTTATGGGCTTCAATTTCCAACACTAAATTGACCGCCTTAACCCTGGAAGACCCATTTTAGTCCAAAGAAAATATCACTTAGCGCTCTAAAAAACACATTAGCACATTTTTATTTTTATTTTTAAGACTATTTACATAGCCAGTAGGTTATATTGTCTTGCCATTGATAGTAAAAGAAACATTTGTAAATGTGTATATTGGAGAGCTAAGTGACGTGGTTTATTTATCTACTCAGGCCTTACAGGGTTAAAGGAGTCCGTACAATCGTACCGTATCACCCTCTTTCTAGTCTCAATAAAGGTCTCCAACCTTAATAGGACAGACCTACTCTCTCTCACTCTACAGATGAACGAGAGGTGCTCAGTATACATTAATTACACTTTGAACATTTAGTACAGGCTTTTATCTAAAGCATCTTACAGTGAGTATAATTACAGGTATTACACAGGAGCTATGGTTAAGCTTCTCTCTCATGGACACTTTCCAGGACCATTTGGCTGGGAGTCAAACAACGGGACTGCTTCCTATCAGCAAAACACATTCTTCAGCTTTTTTCCACTTAAATTGTGCACATAAAACAGCTTATGACATGAGTCAGCAACCTCTAACATCCTTACCATTATGTCACTATATCATCAACATATGGAAACATTTACAAATGCATTAAAAGGAAAGGTTTCTACTGTAGTTATTAATGGTCATTATCAAAAAGTATATACTGAACAGAAACATTATAAAATGATTCTATCTAGTAAGTAACTAGAAGTTAATAATATACGAGTTAACAGAATGGACTGTAAATAAAACCATGCCTGTCAGTTGGTGTTCACTTTATCAAGTGTTATTGCTGTTTAAACAGCCATATTAATGTAGGTATTATTTGTTAATAACTAGACAATAATTTCAGTAATTTCAAAATGGGGACTGAATAATCAGTAATATCCAGTAATGACTGTGTACATAATTGACAGCCTGTATATGTTTTGGTCCAACAGCCTAGTGACATATATTCCCCAAAGCACGTGTCAGCATAAAACCTCTGCTCCTTGACTCACTTGATAGGGGAGCGGGTCTCCAGCGAGGGAAGGATAATGGTGACGGTTGTTTCCGTGTCACGGCTGTGGTCAATTTCGGGGCGGCGGATGGTGATTGGTGGAGAGGTCTTGGCGTGGATACGGTGGCGAAGGCCTCCCATGTTGCCTTCCGGGGAAGTGATCTTGAAGTCGTAGTTGGTGTCAGGCTGCAGGTTGGGAATGACGGCTTTCCTCAGACGGGCATCTACCTCCATCTTCTGACGGTTATACTCCACCTTGGACAAGGACCAAAACACCGTACACATTCAAATGATGCACATTCTGCTCACATATGCAATTCAATATATCAATAGACATACTGTAGAATATATATTGTTTATTTTGCAAAAATATTTGTAGTTTTCAAAAGGGGTGAGGATTTTTGAAAATAATATTTGTTTATTATTCTTTATAATCTATCTTTATCTTCAAATTAATGTGCATAATGTCAAATCATTCATGAAATCATTCATTCTAGAATTGTATGCGCCCGTGGCTACAATCACTTGCGCTGCTGTGTGAAGTACTCCGATACTCCGTCATATTGTGTTACGTAAAGAGAAAGTGTCACACATCACCGCAAATATACATGTGCAAACTCAGTCACATACGGTAAAGCGATATGGGTTGCTACTCTCCGGAAACTCCCAGGTCAGCAGGACGCTGGTCTTCGTGGCCAGGTTGACAGAGAAGTTTCTGGGCACATCTGAGGAACACACCAAACGACACCAGAGTTACTCGCGGTGAAGTGTTTTCGCTCGTCATTTTTGTCGCCTCTTCCTGCTTTCCCGCTGCAGACCTGTGGAAGGGGGGGGGGGGGGGGGGGGGGTGGTGGGGGGGGGTGGGGGAAAA
>JAODUH010000009.1:1412400-1449691 GCA_027564835.1 Typhlichthys subterraneus | reverse complement strand
GATGGCGAAAATATAATTATTTGATAATTATTTTTTATAAATTTACTGTTCCATTGAATACGCGTCATTTGAAACACAATGCAGACCAGTGCGACATTCCCAACACATAGATTCGGACTGCCCCATTGACATTGAATGACTTCCGGCACAACGCAACGCATTGGGTGTATTTGGTGGGAGCGAAACATAACGCCAAATGCCCACCAAATGCATCAATATTTTGCATGTCTGTATTTGTCTGCATCCAACGAAAATATAAAACGCAAAGCCCATTGGCTGAGTGTGGGCGTGTTGTGGACAGATGGACAGATTCTTCTGTGGACAGAAGAATAATAAGAATATGAATAATAAGAATAAGAATAATAAGAATATGAATAACTTTTTATATATTATATTATTATATACAGTGTAGTACCTTTAAAAAAAACTGCCCCATTGAAAATGAATGACCCGGCATAATGCTCACATGCACAAATGACCTATCCCAAGCCCGGACCCTTTTACTTGTCCTACCAAGTTACTGTAACTAGGTTGGACAAAACAGCATAGTAGTCTTTAGCAGGAAAACAGACACGGGTCCTGGGTCAGATTAAAAAAGCTGTTATTGAAGGGCATGCAAAAAGGGCCAGGCTTGGGATAGATCAATTGACTGATCATTACTTTACTGAGATTATTTAACATGTCTGTGTGGCTACAGAGTGAGTTGACCATTGTGCATTGTGACAACCACCTCGATGCGTTGGGAGTTGACCTTCTTGCCCTTCTTGTTCCAGTTGACCTCCGGTTTGGGGTCGCCCGCGGCCTGGCACACAAACGAGGCCACACCACCGGACACACCAATCTGGTTGCCGGGAATCTTTGTGAACTTGGGTGGGGCTGAAACAGAGAGGTAAATTAGAGCAGGGCTATTCAAATACAAACATGGGCCATATCTTAACAAGAAAACACTGTAGGCGGGCCACATATTTTCAGCAATTATTTACGTGAGCGCCTATAAGAGCATCCACCCTGCAGCTTGGTTAATGTTCAATGAGTCAATGGCGAAGGGTTTCTATAGAATTAATAGGATGCCGTTAATTCAATGACTCTCTGGCATACGGGCTTTTGCACAACAAAATAGCAGCCACACCCACATGCGTCCAGTTTGCAATGCGGTGTTCTATAACTGAAATTACATTTGTTAGACAAAGTAAAGACAAAATCCAGGTATTCCTACCGGTATGGGTTCAAATGTGACTAGTACCATACCCATCCATTATCCTCACTAATAGGAGCTATGTGCACACATGTATGGA
Source organism: Typhlichthys subterraneus (assembly GCA_027564835.1). Lineage (NCBI taxonomy): Eukaryota > Metazoa > Chordata > Actinopteri > Percopsiformes > Amblyopsidae > Typhlichthys > Typhlichthys subterraneus. The sequence goes on along the minus strand of JAODUH010000009.1, from coordinate 1,448,396 downwards.
CTTGTCACTCAAGACTAAATTTATGGCGTTGATAATTCGGTCTGGACAGGCTATGTCATGATGTCTTGGCTGTAGAACAGTTAATAACTAATTTACAGTAATATATTGACTTGATTTGTACATGTAAAGTGGTTCTACAGTATATTGAGCTAATGTATAGTGGTCAGGGGTGCAATCCCCTCGTGGGCCACATGGGGGCAGTTGGAGGGCCGCATTTGGCCCGCAGGCCGCCAATTGAATAGGCCTGAGTTAGGGTGTCTGTCTACTAGGGCTGTGTATTGGCAATAATCTGGCGATACGAAACATATCACGATACAGGGATCACGATGCGATATGTTGCGATATGTTGCGACATATTGCGATACTGTAAGCAAGGTGATATTTTGCAATGCCTAATTTGTGGTAAACTGTCATAGAAATGCTAATGTGTGGCGCCACTCCAAAAAAACAACACAAACGTATTTTAACTTGCTCAGGGACTTCAGATGGAAATTAGCTTTAAGATACATCTGGTAACAAGCATCTTTCCTCTCTAGAGGTTAATGCGTTTTGTACATGGTCCCTTTTACAAATAAACTGAGAGGAAAAGATACTTTAAAACTACTGCACAGTATGCATATTTGAGAGAGAGCCCCTGCCTGCTCCATAATAGTTGTAATTGTACTCCCTCCGTATGTCATTTTGGATAAAAGCCTCTGCTTGATGAACTAACTTTAAACTGTGACTAAAACCAAGCGATCCCACATCCAGTGACCGGTGATTCGGCCAACCAGCTGCTCTGCTATTAGCTAAACCCCGCCCCTGTTTGTTCTGATGGCTGTGTTGTGCTTACTTCCTGGGTATCATCTAGAGGACACTGAAGGACTTCCTGCAGGTCATAAATAAAAGATGGGCTTTGGCTTCTGAGGAACACTTTCACTCCCCGCATCTCTATCGCTCTGCTAGCGACGGAGAGCAGCACATGCTGCTGTCATGACATGTGACATTTTCGCAGGTGGGAGAAAGTGTTGGCTGTAAATTCACAACAGATAATTGGCTTAAATGTATTAATATAGCAAGTGCCATTTAAAGCCTTAACACCGTGGGGCTATTTTTAATGCAAAATGCAACCAGACCTGTTTATTTGTAAAACATATACTGTAAATGCCTTTGGAGAATCCTTGGGGGGAGGAAACATTTCTATGTTTCCATGACAGCGTTTACCATCAAGATTTCACAGCGAGAGAAAATAACAAATTCTAAGACCGGTCCCAAGCTTGCGGGAACAGGCCTATAGGCTGCTTTCTCACAGGGGCCAAATTCAGTTCAATCAAATGACTTCCTGTCAAACCTTTTCTAACACGTTTTTTTCCTCATCTGTCTGTGGCCAGAGTTCTGTCCCTGTGTGTCTGTGGCCTGTTGCCATGGCGCCCATCTTAACTCCTCCTCAGCTGCGGAATCGTTATATCTATCAGGGCGAAGTCGGGCTGACCCTCACCATGGCAACCTAGCTCCCCCCTCCCGCTCCCCCCTCGGGTGGGCGAGGTCCTGCTGCGATGATACACTACTGCTCCAGAGACAAAAAAAAAAAAAAACCCTCCCATCCCCATCTAATAATCTCTGGCAGACACTTGAGCATGTTTGCCTGCCTTCTTACTTCGGCAGCTAACAGCAACCCAGACCACTTTCACTACTGCACCGTGACAGAAACCTGAATAATAGCGTGTCAAAAGCTACGTCGTGCTTCCTCTGCTGGGTATTGTTTAGTGCCTCCAAAATACTCGCTCTCCCTGTCACAGGTAAAATTGTTTCATTTTATGCTCGCCATGGTCGCGAAGAGGGAATGAGGTGAAAGATGGAGTTGGAGCACGCCAAGCAATTTACGACTGAAGGACAGGGATTCTTCTGCCTATTAAACTCTTAAAGAGCACAAAGCGCATCTAGCAAAGTGCCTTTATGGAAAATGCTAATTCTCTATTTGACGGTTTTAGGCATCTTGTGTCCTGAACAGGACCTCAGAGTGGTTTTAAACAGCTTTATGTTAGCTTTTTAATAATTTTGTGTGCTTTTAATTTCTCTTTAATAGCAGAAATATAACATAAAGAGATAAATTAATAAATAATGTGTACAATGCTATTCCTGAGCCTCTTTGACAAGTCGATGAAGACTTGGCTCTTTGTATTTGTTCTGCGCAAAGAACTGGTTATGATCAGAATCCTCCGGAACACTCCTGGGACCACGAATGTGGAGCCTTCGTCTCCTCACAGCAGGTCTCACACTGTGGCTAGCAGGCGGGTAATGACTGATCTACCACAGGCCTGTTCTAATGAAACACCTTGTGGGACACACTCATCTAATAAGAGCCGAGCGCTTCTGTGTTCAGATGTGACCGTCTGCCGCAGGTGCGTTATATGATATTATAATCAAAATCTCCACCGCGGAGCTTTACGTTCCTTATGAAGATTATGAATACTGTACTGCTCTGAAAAGTGAAGTTAACTGACGTTAATGCTAAACATTGATTTATTGATTATTATTTAAATGATTTAAAATTAAGATGAAAAGAAAATTGTCTATAAAATATGAATTACAAAATGTATTGTATTTTAAGCCCCTATGGGTAGCTGTTAACATTTTATCCAATATGACAACCCTACCGGCAAAGATGTAACCAATCTCATGGTTATATCTTTGGCTACCACTTATACACTTATACCCTTATGTTGCTAAAAATTTAAATCTCAGAGGACCTTGTCGCTGTACCGGTGTTGTTGCGGTGGTAAAAAGACCTGTGGCAGGCCCGTTTGGAACTGTGATCACAGAGACGGATTACATACAGTATAGTACGAACACTGTATTGTCCCGTTGTCTGTGTATCAATCCCACCGAGCAAGCATAGTCTAATAGTCTGTAGTTGTTTGGTGAATATACATGCAGGGTCTGTATATCTGAGGCTATACAGCACCCTCGTATGCGTACGAGGGAGTCTTGGTAATTCCGACACTGAGGTTAGTGTAGATATTAACCATCCATAAAAGACATGATAACTAAACTGCTACTGGAAGATGCACGTCCTCCACCAGGTTAGCATGGTGCTGACATTCTGACATAGCAAATAAAGGGATATGGTTTTCATTTCTCTCTCAATTTGTATTAATGTATGTCATTTCATTATTGTATTATGTATCTTTCTTGTATTCCTTTAACCATTCATATGCCCCTTATGTTGCTAGTGGTAGTCGGACATAGCAACATAAAGGATAAGGGAAATACCTTATGCCCCTGTTTTAAAGTTTCTTTTATTTATTTTTTATCTGATTCCTTTAACCATTTGTATTAATGTTGTTTCTCTGTACTTCTGTATATGTTCATGGGAAGCACAACTGTGCATTTATTGCCTCTCTGTAAAGCATGTTGAGCTGCAGTTCTGTATAAAAAGTGCTATATAAATAACTATTATTATTATTATTATTATTATTATTATTATCATCGTTACAACGAAATATAGACAATATTTTGCAAATGGTGGATTTTTTGAAAACTTGCATGGGGAACCACATTGAAACTCCCATAATAAATGAATGCAACAATCCGGTCTGTAGAGGTTTTCAATATTCCTTTTAGTATTTGTGGACTTTTTTATTTGCTGGGTTGTAAGATGTACAATAGCATTGATCTTTTTTTTTTCTTCTTACATTTTAAAAGATAAGAGGCTAAGACATGCTGTTAAAGCATAGCATTAGTTTCTTCTACAATACCACTTCATTTTATAGTTCTGTTATTGGTGTGTAATGCTTTATATTTATGACCCTTTAGAGAGACGTCAACGCAAATTTGATAGATGCAAGGTATGTGTGGAGAGAATAGATCAGACATCTGCTAATGGCCTCAATCTCTATCTCCATCTTTAGCCTGAATCCACTATCAGGTTGCTGCTTGCTTTTATTTTCAGAGCTAGTGACAAGTAATGGAAATGTGTGTGTGTGTGTGTGTGTGTGTGTGTGTGTGTGTGTGTGCGTGTGTGTGCGTGTGTGTGTGTGTGTTGGGCGAAGGGGGGGTGGGGTGGGTAGGCAATGCATTCTGATATGCAGCGGGGGTTTGTTCAGCATATTTCTCATCACTGCCTTGATTGCCATATTTACAGAGATTTCCTGCCTCAGACATACTGTATGCGCACACACACAAACGACACCAGGATGGACAGACAGACAGACAGATAGATAGATAGATAGATAGATAGATAGATAGAAGGCTGTTACCAATTACTTTGAGAATTGAATGATACGTAACGTATTGTATGTTGTTAAATGTGTAGCTACATTATCCCCGATGACATACGGCTGTCAGTATTATACACATGTTTGCTTAGGATAACTGGTATATAACCTATTCAGCTACGCCTGGCTGTACTTATTGTATAGTACAACAGGTCACTTTGGGGGAAAGCATCTGATAGGCGCATTGTAAATGCTGTAATGTAAATGTAAATGAAACAAACCTCAAAAAAGAATAAGACAACAGACAAATGAAAAAAAGTACAAAAGTGAGCATTAAGAAAAAATAAAGTACAAATGAAATAAAAGACAAAAGAAAAACAAAACAGACTCACAGATTAACAGTTATTTTATGCTAAATTGCCTCTTACCACGACCATGACACAGGCTGCTCCAGGAAGCCACGAGTAGGAGAACCAGTGCCAGCTGCTGACAGGGAGAAGCAGGGTGGATGCAGAGCCCTGAAAAGAGGCCCCTCGAGCGGGTTGGCGTCGCCCCTGGACTGGGCAAAGGCATGGCACTGCCACGGCTCGGTTGGAAACAAGCAAGAGATGTGGGGTGGAGTATTACTTAACAGGGGTAGGCACTCTGTGGACAAAACAAAACAAAAAAACTGTAGTTAATTTAAAAGGAGTGGTGTGTAATGGATTTGAAAATACGTATTGAGTATTTAAAGCGGAAATGATTGCCACCAGGGGGCAATACTCAAAGAAAGTTTATAATTAATTAAACACTCTACACTATACACTCTCATCTTTCATGAACCAGACCGTATAATTATTTTCACCTGCCACTGACTACAATTGTTTCTCTAAATGCACAAGTTCTAGCATGTCTAGAAAGCCACTGGTAGTTCTCAAGTTACAACAGTTTGCATAATCAAATGTATACGTTTAACATAATTGCATTACCTTACATTTAATTTAATTATATCAGAAATACGTTCTTGAGAAACAATGTAAGTCAGTGGCGGATGAATAGAACATAGTTAAAGATTCAGCATACGTCTGCAAGAAAACTTATGTTAAGATAAGAAAGCTAGAGAGTTGAGAGTTTAACAAAGGTTAATTTGCACTCTAAATTAATTCTCATTGCTCTGATTCACTAGGATAAAATGTCAAAAATCAAGAGTGGGTAAATTGTACAATACTTCGGACTGATACAGAAAAATGATCCCCATGAAGACTATTAAACAGGAATTCATGCTAAATCGGATTAAGTATTTCATTTAAACAGCACAATCCTGGGGATTAACTGCTCAAGCACGGCAGTTATGACTGTATAAATGCTTGAAAAACAGACATGCTCAATATAGACAAGGAACATAATTAAATAGTTTATTGTTTGGTTTATTTCATCTTTATTAATAAGGATCCTTTGCTATTAAATCATACAATAAGATATGGGATATGTGTGTGCGTATGTGTGTGTGTGCGCATGTGTGCGCGTGTGTGTAAAATATTCACTTTAGCTTTGGCCTACTTCTATTGCAGTGGCACATTGAAGTGTTTTTGGGGCTAATTCAACAATAGCGTGTGCCACAGTAATGTGAAAACATGAATACAGGGCAAACTGGTAAGTCAGGAGAGCTCAAGTGAAAATGCCGCAAATCCAATAACAGCAAAAGTATCAGAAGACCTTGCTTTATAGATGTTCCCCCAATGTTAATCCCTAGCCTCGGGGATCACTCTCTATCTACCCCTCCCTTTCTCTTCTCTCAATCTCTGGTTTTCTCTCTCTCTCTCTCTCTCTCTCTCTCTCTCTCTCTCTCTCTCTCACACATCTCTCACACACACACGCACACACGCGCACGCGCACACACACACACGGGAGTGTGAACATAATTCAATTGTGTTTTGCAGGCGGACAGACAAGATGAGCAGAAGCTCTGTGTATGGGAGTCAATAACTTCTCGGTCTCGCTGTCCCCAAGCAGACCACCACCTAAACATGATGTGGTAACAGGGAGTCTTTGGGGAGCCCCCCCCCCCCTCAGGTAACAGAAAAGCTTTGTAACAAAGAGTCCCCCATCACCCCCAGGTGATGTATTCCACTCCATTCCACTCCACCATTCCTCATGTTCTTGTAAATATGGCTACAGAACAACAGCACATACTGAACATGTTCTAGAGCTGTGGTTGTCAACATAGGGCCACACAGTAGATTTATTTCTATGTTTATAAAGAAACATCAAAATAAATGGTGTATGCGATTGATCAAATGTTTATGTCTATGCATTTGCCACTTCTTTCAGAGTGTCATTGTCAACGTCAGGCTATAATATTTACCGCATTTAAATTTGTTTTGCTACTCCTAAGATGTTTTATATGTCCATGCATTTACGAAGAAACCATGGTGAAATGCCTTGAGATGCACTGTTGAGATCGTTTCATCTTTCAGAACACAGGCTCTGAGCCGGCTGGAGAGGCTAGCTCACACTTCACACACTAAATGAAAACGGCATTTCCGGCAAGTTACATATTCATTCCTCAAACCATGTATTGGGCTAATGACCTGCTGGAACACATTACAGTCTGCCACTTCAAACTCCAAAAATAGCCTATCTAAAAAAAAAGATGGAAAAAAAAAAAGACCCCACCACCGCCTATCTGATGTAGAGCTCTGTTTCTCTCTCAGCCCTACCCACGCCTTATCTAACGCGCCATAATGGACAAAGAATAGAAAAGCTTTCAGCATCCTCTTTTCAATTGAACAACGTGATAAGAACAATCTGATCAGCGCCCATGCAAGCACCCATTGGCAGCATGTTAAGTAAATTCTCCTCTTACACTAACTCAATTTGCCACCGCTAATCTAACTAAGGGCCAAAGCTCTGCGCCGAGCCGCGCGGCGACGGAAGCATTACGCATTCCTCGCCCGTTTTGGGTCCCTGTTCGCCTGTCGTGCCATTATATCCCTCTATGACCCCGGTCTCACCCCATCTATCATTCTCAGCGTGTGCCATACCGCCCATTGTTTTTCACCTGCTGAGTAAACCTAGTCGCTAATCCAGTGCTTTCCCCCTCTCCTCTCCTCTCCGCGACCCCCTCCCCGTTCTGTATTTCATCTCCTCTGTACCTAGACATCACTAGCACTGCACCGCCACACCACATCCAAATCCTCTTCCTCCGCCAGCTGCCCGTACCGGCTGCTCCAGCTGCTGTTCGTCCACGGACACAGTTCAAACAAAAGGGGGCTTAAGGCTCGCAGCATCTGTGGAGAGTGAGGCGAGCGGGCCAACACAGATACAATGAGACCAGGCCATGCATGGCTCTCTCTCTGTGACATTGATCATCTGAATTCTTTCTTGTTTTTATGACTGAGGCTTTTATAATGGACACATACTGTCACCCTCTTAATAATATAGAGCGGCGAGAAGCAGTAAGTGACATTTTTGGTGAAACGGAGATGTATATATCAAGTCAAAGCTCTTGATGAGCTCAAGAGCTTTGACTTGTGCCCTTTGGCAAATTCTTAATACATTTGGAGTTATTCATTAAAAACCAAAATACTTGAATAGTTGGTGCCAAAATGGCGTAACTGCACTTACGCGCCCTTTTGGAATTGAGAAATGTATAATTGGTAAGGATTTTTTATGTTATGTTTTTATTTTATCAGAATAGACCGTTATTTCTTGTAACAGTATGTATTGCTTTGTTCATATTGTCATCAGATGGACACATACATTTAGATCAAATTAATGAAATATTGGTACCAAAATGGCACATGTGAATTTTAAAAATATATTTTGGAAATGCTGTAAAGTTGGAAAAATGTAATTTACACCCCTCTAGTGCTCACCCCTTATATAAAATATGCATTTACAATTTTTTATTTAATTTCAAAATACGGTATATACAAATTAAATTACATTTACTACTACTAGTACTACTACTACCACTACTACTACTACTAATAATAATATGAATATGAATATTAATAATAATATGAATAATAATACATATAAATACATTTTAAAAATATGTTTTAATCATCTATAATTTTTGCCCAAAATGTAAATAGCTTGCAACCACTTTTTCCTACACAAAACATCAATATTGAAAGAGTAAAACAAGCATGCACAGAACTGGAGAAACAAAACCATTATTGTGTAAAGATAATAACATCTGACTACATTTAAATAAAACCATTAATTCAGAAAGTATTAATAATCTTTGGGACCCCTGTGGTGTAGAGAAATGTGACACAGCGGGGCGGGGGGGTGGGGAGCTCTGCTACCTCCACAGAGCGACAACGCACACTCAGACACATGGGGAAGATTGATAGGCGTGGAGCCACGGCTACGCGGGGATGCTGATAATGACAGCACAGTGGTGGCAGTGGTGAAATGAACACGGGTTATTACGCAGCCGCCCAGCTGATGAAATAACACCGCCAAGGTACAGAACCCCAGCCCACCGAGCTCCTCTGGGTCCCCCGCAGAAGATGACGTTTTTGTTTTTCTCACCTCTCCCTCGTCCTCCCCCTTTTTCTTTTTTCTTTTTACCCAGCATGCCGTTCGCTGCAAGTGGGCTGAGATGAGTGAGTCTCACAAGGCCTGTCTCCATGACAACGAACCGTGAGCTCTCGCAGAACTGAGTGGCGCCGTTTCCTGCAGTGCCGGTCGAGTCGCCGTACCTGATGCGTCTCTGATACGTTCAATTTCCTCTCATTTATACTGATACCGCCAAATGAAGGGCACAACTGTAATCACACACATTTTATGAGGATAATTAGAGCATTTACCAGCAACGACGACAAGCAGCAACGGCATTTATCTGTTAACACGGACAGTATAGACTAGGCTACACTGCCAAACAACCAAATGGATTCTGAGACACCATAAAACTGCTCTAAAATCTTTAATGGATATCAGGACTGCAAGTTAGAGGCTGGTTTCTGTAGTTATTCCTGCACGTTCTCACCTCATTAAAAAAGATGAATTAAGTTCAATATACAGAAGTTGGGGAAAAAAAAAACTGGTTCAGAAAGCACAGTATCGGTTCTAACCAAACATACTGTCTGATCCCAACCATGTCCTGTCAGCCATGATTCAACTATTTCATTTTCACTACGAACCGTTTAAAGCTCTAGGGCAAATGATCGTACCATTGAGCACCAGTAAAGATGAGGGAAGTGTTTCTGTCTGGAAAGTAGATACAGGATTGGAACTAATACTGCCTGCTGTTCTCCTGTGAACCCTGCACCCCGTGGCAATGATGACACTCACACACACACAAACACAACACACATGCCCGCGCACACACACACACACACTCACGGCAGATGGCAAATCATCATGGGGTATATTGGCACTCTCTCCCACACTTTCCTTCTCGGGCTCTCTTTAGCACACATGCATACATAGAAACACACATGCACACACACACATACACAGTACACAAAAATAGGGGGAAAATGGACAAGAAAGAGAAATGAAAGAGAAATGGACATATCATGGTCATTTCTATTCTTTACCAATTAAACATTCAAATAACAAGTGTATTCATGGCAATGAAGCCCATAGAACTGGATGCCTATTAGCTAAATATGTATACATGCCAAATGTTGAAACATATGTTTAAAAACAAAAGAAATAACTAATAGGGCCACTGTAATTTCCATATGCATGCCAGCACTTAAAGTTTTAAAGATAATGATAAGATTTGAGCTTCAGCCATTTGTAGTGTTACAGTAGGCCTACATATGTGTTTGCTATCGGGTGGAAGTAGAAATTAAAAATATGAATCACCTGAACAATGTTAGGCTACAGTAGGTGTGTCTAATCAACATATAAACAGCTTCAGTCGCCCTTAAAGCTAGAAATGACACGGCTCTGATTTTCACACAAAAAAAATAATCAATTTATAATTTAAATTCCCTGCTGATTTCACCATAAGATGTGTCATAATTTAATAAAATGCTAATCTTACAACACGGTGAATCATGGTCTATTCTGACGTCTCCAGGATTCCTCCAGGATTAGTACCTATGATTAGTACAGGACGAGTGGCTAACCAGAGTAGAACCTGCCAAACTGAAATAAATAGTTGACCTCAATCTCTAGAAGTCTCTGGAAGGCAGGGCAGCGCCACAGGGGCTCAGCAAAGATGCAGTAGGTACACCCACGCAGCTCTAAGGGGTTTGTAATGGACGTTTAGGCCTCCTATGAGCCCGACAACAGATGGAGAGGAAATGTGTTAACATGTATATTCTACTATGAAAATGTCGTATACATACAGTATGGCAGATAAGAGCAGAGGAAATGCATTAAATGTATTTATAGGCATTGGGGTAGGTGGTCTAGCCACAACACGTATTATTGGGTTATGCCTATAAAAAATGTGTCAGCCAGTGTAAATCTGATTGAATTGTACTGTAGCTTTCCACTGAATGAAATATGAGGGCTAGTCATTTTTAACCCCTATGTGATAGGAGCACCCTCCCGCCTAAACGCTAGCTTGGTTAATCTTTGTTTTATACTACAGTAGTTTTGACATGATTGTTTATATGACATTTTGATTTTTTTTCCAGAACCTGAAACCCTAATATATGCACACGTTTGCTGGTGACAAGAAATATATGATGGAAGGCTTGATGTATATGTCTATAAACACTGGAGGGAAAAATAAACACTTTTCATGAGATGAGGGATAATTGTACAGTATACGTTACAAAGGGACAGTTTGTGCTCTGTGGATGTGTGCCCGTCCATACTTAAAACACATGATAATCTGACAAAACACATTCATCCTGTGCTGAGTCCTCACAGTCTTCAGAAGCCCTTCTTGTGCGTACTGCTGGCTCATTAGGTAGGCTGATGGTTGAGTCCTTGTCAGCTCACTGTCCAATTAGCATATCTGAGCCTGACACAAGACCTTTACCCGAGCAAGAGCGAGAACGTACATACTGATGTTGACATAGCTATGCACTTGCATGCACAGCCCCCAACTCGTAGATGGTTCTGATAAGAAGGCATGTTGTAATGTCATCCTATTAAATGCATAATCAATAATTCAAATGTAAATTAAGACTGCTTCAGATCACATGAAAAAAAAAAAAAACGAGAAAAAACAAAACAAAACAGGAGGACAGCGAATGCTTGAATATATTCTGAAAGTAAAATGACCATTTAAGATTCGCTTGCACCGTTATTTCCTGTAAACACGATTGTGCATAACATTGAGAAAACTGTTGAAAACGCTGGTTTAAAGTTACTGTTATTAGTCGTTAACATTTTTTTTTTTTTTACAAAAACAAAATCAAGCTTAGGAAACAATAAAGCTTCAGCCAAAATTAACAGTTTGGAATAAATATGTAATAAAATTATCTCTCTCTCTATCTGAACATTGTGCCTACAGTACACTGTGGCTGTCATCACTCAAAGCTGTGTTATTACTCCTCAGTAAAGAAAGCGATTAAAAGCCCATCAAGTGGAGCACATATGTGTGAACGGCTGCAAGCCAGGAGACACCGCACCCAATTAGCAAGCTTCCACGGCGCGGCAACATGAGCTCCTTGACAACGGAAAACATTTGTCGTATTCAAAACCATAGTCATCATGCATACCCATTATTTTTTTCCATTCCACTTCTTTATTTACATTAATATCCCCCATCCTGGGAAAAAAAAAAACAGCTGAAATAATTTGTTTTAGCTCTTTAACACAACATAAACACCAAGAGCCAAATAAGCACTCTTACTGTATTAAGTAAATTATTTCTTAGTGTTCTGGCTATGTCTGTGCCATGCTCAAAGCAGGAAAAAGTCTCATTAGACTGACCATTTTAACATTCACTTCCCTAGTGAGCATGTGTTCACAATAGGCACTACAGTGATCACGCATATAATTCATTTCTTGGTTAGAAGGAGCCGGCCTGCATTATCTAAAGTCCCCACACACACAATAACAGTGGAACGTGTGCATGTAATCTCATATGTGTAATGCATTTGTGCCATCAATTGTGTTGTGTTGTAAAAAGAGATGCCATTAAAGCTGCATTACCTTTACTGTAGATTGGAGTATTTCTTGTTTGACCTATGATGGAACATGCATATATACCCACTACACAACCCATACCCATATATTCTCTCACATAGTTATCATGCCTGCTGAACCAACGCAGAAGAGAATAGGTTATGTTCATGGATATTTTGTAGTGTATGGAAACTATAAAAGAACAACTGAATAATAATAATAATAATATAATATTAATATACTAAAATATACATACAGTACTTTCCTAATATGAATCAACAAAGTATAACCTATCTTGCCACTTTGGTCATCTTCTCTTGTGGCTTCCACAATATAACCAGAATTTTGATATTGACAAATAATGGATTGAATATTACCTGGCAAATGAAAAAAAAACATATTTTAACAACCTAATATTTTAGAACTGTATTTGTGTGGCTTTTTCAATTTGTGTCAAATTGCAATGGAGAAAATTGCAATATTGTAATTTTATTCAATCCATATAATTAAAAATGCTATTTTGCATGGAGGACATTTGGTACTATTATACCAGGTGGTTGGAAGGTTGTAATGAAAGTTGTTGAGGCCTGAGGGTTCAAGCTGCGTCAATGGTTAGTGTGGTTGTTGCAGGTACAGATGAAGCTAAGACACTTAAATCTCCATAACTGACTAAATCAAATGCCCAACATACATACAGTACACTGTATTATATATGTACCCCTTAACAGACAAGGACAGGTACACATACTCTACACATGCTTACAGATCCAGGGTTGTGTAGAAGTATCAGATTATTTTTCTCAACACGCACAGAGAACAGTAAACTAGCAAAATGCAAGGAGATATTTGGTGAATTTGACAAAAAATGTATTATATTACATTTAGCTTGCAAAACCTGACTATACCTTTAATACACTAGCTTGGAAGAAGGAGAAGGAGGAGCAGTGCTCCCAAGCAGGCACAGCTGAGTCACCCTTGTCATGTGGTTGTGTAAACATTGTAGAATGTACAGTAAATGTTAGGTAATTTAACTTAAAATGTACCATTTGTTGGTGACAAAACTAGGGTGCCCGCTGGGAGGTTTTATAATACTTGTGAAGTGACCAAGTGAAATGAGATGAATTTGCACTAACTATAGGCTAGTTCTAAATAACAAAAGGATTTGTACTGTACCACGCAATACACTGATATTCAGTTTGTGAAGCATATATTTATAAGCCTTTATTCAGTTCATATCTCCAGTTCCAATGGGAGGCAAGCCTAGTTATTAATTTCTGTGAGAGATATTCCTGTGTTTACCCAGAATGAAACTCTCTCCAATGTATTGCCGCCATGGTATCACCTGTCACATGATCGGCCCTCTGAGAGCTAATTATCTCTTAACACTGGAACTGTGAGTACGAACAACACTGGATATAGGCCTATGTGCACCACAATACAAGCAAACTATTAGGTATTTAAATTATTGTTTTAAAACAATGCACAAAAGGAATGCAAACAGTAGAAAAAATGCCAAATTATTTTGTTGTTTCGCTACAATTGGTCACTATTGAATTTTAGTGTGACATTTATGGGGCTTGGTAAACAACATGATGATTATATTTATCTGTAACTCTGGCAGCCAGCCATAGCAACTGCCACTAACCAACCATAGCTTTACTTCTGCATAGAGATTTGTGACACTGAATGAATTTCTCCTTGAGAGACGATAAAGTTGTCAATGGAATTGAAAGCTGGAGTAATGGGGTAGAAAAGCGGCATTTGTCATCATTGCTAAAATCACAGTAAAGTGTGTACCTGTCAGTGAGAACTTCTTGTCCAGATTTATACCAAAGCCTGCAAATGATTGTTGTCCAGAACTGACAAACCATTGCTCACATCAACATCATGCAAATAATTCCTCCATCTTGTCCTTTTCCAGCTATATTGAGTTCTACAACAAAATATCTGCATATCAAAATCTGTTAATTAACATGAAGAAAATAAAACAACAACAACGGCCACTATGAAAACATGCTGGTTACACAGATATGTCCACCAACCACACTGTGTAAAAACTGTAGAAAAATATATTATTGCCTTTTACATTTTTTGGCACCAAATGCCACACTAAGCGCCTTAGTAAGTAACTCAGACAAAACAAAGGCTTTGTGAGGCACAAACACACACACGCACGTGCGCAAAGATGCAATTACTCCACTATCTTTACATATATAACAGTTTACATGTTTAAAATATATAATAGTGGCTGTTGCCAGTTTGGTTTTGCCAATATGTATGCCTCTAAATCAGCCTATATCCTACAGGGGAATATGGTGGCCCAGTGGATAGCACTGTTGCCTCGCAGCAAGGAGGTCTTGGGTTCAATCCCTGGCTGTCCTGGCCTTTCTGTGTGGAGTTTGCATGTTCTTCCTGTGTCAGTTTGCTCTGGTTTCCAACACTGTCTAAAAACATGTTAGGTTCACCCTCCAGCCAGTGCCATTTGACCAGTGATACTGGCTCCAATCTGGAGTTGGGTGCTCTACAGTGGCTGTGTGACAATAAAAGCACCTTTATGAAGAACACTATACTGCATAAGCAAACTCTTAATGCCAGCATCACAAATGTCACCACCACATAAGTTGATATGATAGCTACGCACAATGACGTCCATTGATTAATATGCTCAATGGAAACATACTGCCACACAATTAATAAGAGCCACGGGTTTAGTTAGCTGCAACCTTTTATGAAAAGCATAAGCAAGCAAACTGTACTTCAATTAAGATACTAGGTATTCTCCCTCCCACCCCCTGATTAGTCATTATTCTGCTATGTCAGCCATCTTGTCGGTCAGCCATCCCATCTTTAATGACTCCTGTCAGTCAAGGATGTAACTGTCAAACTGAGTGAATGGCGGCACTTCTCCAATCCGTCCAGTGATTGGATAATGAGATGCATGTCAACACATTTCAACATTAAAACTGCACACTGTTAGCATTAACAGTGCAGAGAAGCTGGATAACCCCACAGCACCCTGGAATTAAAGAAAAGCTAAATTGCAAATGTGAGCAGAAAATGAAGACGTTGATAAGAGAGATAAAGATGGTAGACAGAAATAGAGGCCAGCAAAATCAAAATAAGATGCTGGTTTTGCATAGTGAATAGAGGGTTGTCCTCAGTTTTGACAGTTTGACAGAAATAAAGAGGCACAGGGCTAAAGACAAGAGCTAGAGAGGAGAGCAAGGGAAGAAAGAGAGGTTCTGGTGCAGTGTTCATTATTCATCCCTGCTGACATATCACAATGTGTGATTCATCTGGAAAAGGGCATCAGTCAAGTCACAACCCATCTACTTGCTTTCACTCATTTGGCAAACACACACGCACACACACGTGTATAGTATTTGTGGACATGTGCCCACTTATTCAATTTCACTTCATCAGCAACCAATAGATAACCACAACATTGCCATTCCAGAATCATTATATTCAATTTAGGAATTAAGGTTTATCAGAGGCAAATTTTGCAGTTAATTAATTACCTACAAAAAAGCAGTGTATGCAACATAGATTTAGATGGCACAGAGAGAAGAAAAGAGATGATGACTAAAGCAGTATACTGTCGCTAAGTAACTCCATTTTGTTATATGTTGATTTGTTTGTCAGAGTTTGACAATGAGAGGGGATGGTTTGCCTGTAGGCCTTTGCCCACGTAGGCCTACCGTAGCATACTGTAATGAGCCTTGTCAAAAACATTGCTTTCAGTATATAGTTCATATACTAGATATGCCTGCCTTTTCATGGAAGGTGTGGCTTGATGCCTGGCCAGAAAAGCATGGAGGATAGGGAATTGATTTGTAAAAATGTGTTGTGAAAATCTTGAATGTGTAAAACAGAACAATAGTCAAACAAATACATACATTCAATGGGAGTATTGTCATCTCATTCATAACAATGGGCTAGGTTATAGCCTACCAGGTCACAGAAGAAAAGCATATATTTTAACTAGTCTACAAAAGAAAGTGTGGGATATGATTGAAGGCAGCTACACATAGCTCCAACAACCATGGCATATACAATGTGTAGATGTGGCATTCAATTAAATTACTATTGCCTACAGTTAACTTATCAAACTGCTTATCTGGTAAATCTATGGGATAAAATACAAATCAGAGGCCCAATGTAAAAAAGGGCTATCCAATCCGCTCGTTTAAAATAACAGAAGCAAGTGCAACCCCCCATTGTCTAGAGGAAAGCCTAAATACCTCAATCAGCGTTACCACCCGGTACTCCAATTTTGGAAAATGATCCAGTTTTAGGCTACGATCACAAATAGCCTATGCATAGCGCATTTTTATTTAAATTAATGTATTATTATTATTATTATTATTATTATTTTATTTATTTTTTTTTTTTTTATTATTATTTGATTGACGACTACAGTACATGCAATGCTATCATATTGAATGCATTCTTCGCAATTTTAACCACAAGAGCAGGAATTTAATCGCGGAAACAAAGGTGGCGCTACTTTGCCAATCTGCGAGGATTCCTCGTGTTGGCAGTGAACAATGGGGAGGGGGGGAAAGGGGAACGCGCAGGCACGGAGCTCTGTTGCCAGCCAGGTAATCTCCACATAATACACGCAATGTAGTTACACGTTTTAAGAAAACTCAGAAGTAGGCCTAACGACCTGAAATTCAACTGCAAAGTAGACGAATATTCACACAGAAATATAGCCTAGGCCTACTTAAATATGTATCGCAGAAATATTATCCAATGACTGACTGTACAATAGCAAATTATAACAAAGTCAAATGTGTGAATAAACAACGATCGGGATGGGGTGGACAACATTTCCCCGTGCAGGATGAGTTACCTTGGTAGGAAGTGCTTCGTCCTCTTTACTGTCTGGTAGATTCATGTGGATGTGCAGTGGAAGCTTCCTCAGAAACAGATATAACAATGGTAATCCGGTAACGCTACACTAAAAGGGTTGTATTTTTGGTGGGTTCACTCATGTTTCCAGCTGTCCTGTCGACGTCGGGACCGCGGCTTCACTCAACGCTTTAGCCGGGGGACATGCTCTTCGGCCGGCATTAGATGGTGCTGGTTGATGTCATTGATACTCCCCGCTTTCCTCCTTAATGCCCTCTTCTCTGCCTCTTTCTCCTCTTCCTTTTCGCTCCCTACCCTCTGTCTCTCCCACACACCGGAGCCCTCCCCCTCCCTTTCACATGACGTGATGCAGGCTGGATCTCCAGTAGCAACCGTATCCCCCATCATCACCCCCCTCAATTCTATAGTCCCAGCGCTGGACCGCTGGTTGTGTTCAGGAGATTGTGTTGAGGCAGATTAGTGTTGGTCGTATTTACACTGTTAATACGAGTACGGGTATTCTGTGCCCAAATGTGCTACTGTAAAATGTACAGTCTATTTGCGCACAGAAATAGGCTATACAATAATTTGTTTCAATTCTAATAGGCTATTGCATATAGACCTATATAGGTTGAGAGTTTTATGAAAATGTGCACGGACATAGGATATATTATTTGTAATATAATATAGTTTAATAAATATTACAGCCTATATGGTAGATTATAGTCTAGGCCTAAATATGTCAAAATATTTCACTTTATGTAGGTCAAACGACAATATTAATCAGTCTACTATAAACCACTGCCACCAGGCACCAGCACGTTACAAATAATTAGGCCAGGAGAATGTGGTGCAGCCTGTCATGATGGCTAAACTAACTAAAAGGAGCATAATTTAGCCTAAATAAGCAGGGTCCACGCACACACACAGTACATTAACCTACTGTAAGTATGTTTGTCATGGACACTCAGGCAGATATAGGTCGATTAGGCCTGCTGCCTAATTAGGCCTACTGTAGACTTGCCCAAGTAAAGATCAACAACGGCTTTTGCATGTAGCCTATTTCTTTTTCACTACTGACATCTAGTGGGGTAGAGTGATATTACCCAAATGTAACTGGTCTATTTTTGACAATATAATTAACTGCACACACGTCTGAAATGTAGACAAATCAGTATATCAGTATATAAGACTCATACCTGATATTGTGCCAGAAAGTTTGAAGATTATCTAACAAGTCAATCTGCTAAACACATTTCACAACATCCGGCCAAACAGGAAAAACAACAGGGTTTTAGTGTTTTAGACAAGCTTATTTGCAGACATAATTAAATAGTTAAATGAAAATACTTCTGCTTTCCAGAGTACACCAGAGGCTGTTGTCATACTCTCTTAACAGTCACACTGTGTCCTGCCTGCCACACACACACACACAGTCTACAGTAGACCTCATTTCTGCTCACGTCTGAGGTGAGGGGTGAAAGGTCCCTAAATTTAGCAGGGGAAGTGGCGCTGTCTCCACCACTACCGTGCAGTAGTGACGTTCATTTCATTCTATTTATACACTAAGATGCGGGATGCTGAAAGATCATGTTTCTGTGTTACGTTTGATTTCCATGCGCTCATGTTAAACTTTGAGTGCAGTGAACAGCCCATGTTTGGCAATCATGAATATAGACCTGGACTGCTCTTATAATTACTGTGTTGTATGAGTAATTTAATAACACTATTATTTTCAATATGATAAGCATAGGGTGTTTATACCCAGCTGGCTGTAATGATTAGACATAACCTGTAGTCTACTCTATACAGTATATTGCACATACTGTAACAAAAACCCTAGTCTAGGCACCAAGCAGGAGTTAGCAGGGACATTTTTATATAAAAGTCAAGAACCATTTGTTAAGGGATGACTAATATAGGGCTAAGACATAAAAGGCTGGATTTAAAACCACAAAAACTAAATAAGAATAAGATACTGTAAAGGACAAGGAAAATGTATGCATTTGTTTCTCCCAAAGATAAAAAAAAAAAAGAATTGATTGTAATTAGCTTAAGCAATATGGGGGAAGAATTAGAGAATCAGCAACTTCAGTGCATGGGAAAGCAAACTGTTCTACCTAACGAACCCCATTTATCCACCTTCCACCAAGACATCATACTTAATACCAGTTAACAATAACCAACTCAGTGGACACTTAAAACTGTTGTAATACTGAATTTTATTCAAGTATCTACAACACACTTAAATTCTTGAATTATCTTAAGATAAATGAACATTCGGTAAGTTGAGAAAGATATAGGCAGCAGCAGTTAATAACCTGGATTTTGTATGTTTAGGGTTTAGAGCTTCTTAACTTGCATTCAACTTGGTGGTGCTTATACAGACAGAAAAAAAAAAAAAAAAAAAAAGATAAAACATGTTATTGAATATAAGACGAATTACGTCTTTTAAACTGCATCTGCAAAATAGTATAATTCCAAAACAAACATTGCATGATCTTGTATAGCCTACTGTCGACTTTAGATTCACCCCAAAGCAACAAACAGGAAAGCAAAGCCTCTTTGGTTAAAATAGAAAACCCCTGGGACTGGTGGTGATGACAATTTCTATATTGTCTTTCTGGTTTTACTAGTTAATGGGGCAGATATACAGTAATATTATGATACAGATCAGTTACATTTATTGTCAGTTGAGCAGTTCCAGGTTTAGTCAACTATTAACTCTGAATGTATTTTGTGCTTGAACAATATTAGCTCTGATTTGGCTCTCACTGCATAGATTAGAAAATAAATGTGCACTGAAGAGAGATGGCCATGCATCTCTTTAAGTAAAGAGGGGTATAACCATAGAACTATATAAATAACAGGTATAACCAATCATTCCTTTCACCATTATAGAGATGGCCATGCATCTCTTTAAGTAAAGGGGGTATAACCCATCATTCCTTTCATCATTATGTAATGCTAGCACAGCAGACTGTCAAATAACATAAATAAAATATCCTATTTTCTACAAGCCTATATCCCTCAAAACACTTGCATCGCTTAGTTTGCATTGGAATTTATAGCATTTAAGTTTGTTTATAGTTCACCCATCTTATTAGCACAGTAGTTTTTCACACATCTGAAATTTGGCACAGTAGGTTCAACAAATTCTCCAAGCAAATGAAACAGTTGACAGAATATTTGCACAATGCCAAATTGATGAAAAATAGAAGGGCATGATGGTAAAATCAGGGGCCCCTGGTGTTCAGTTTGTTAAAGTGGATGTTATTTTTATGAACTTGCCAAAAACAAATAAATCAAGCAAGCTATTATATTCCCTCGTTACTCTCCAATGTAGATTATCTGGCTAAATTATCATAAATCCCACCCTTCACACAAGCCACTGCCCTACTCAACTTTATTTTAACTTACAGTAGGTGAAAATAGACCCAAAAAAATGCATTAAAGCCAATAAAGAATTTTCATTTCAACCAATTTCAAATTGCAACAGATCCTTTGCATCACTTAAGACGTGTCCAAGAGTCCACAATGGATGACCGTCAGTACATCAGCCACAGGCTTAAGTCTGACGCCCAGGTAGTTTATTGCTGTGGATTGGTCTCAGCCAAGGCAGAGCGGGGACAATAAGAGAGTCAAGAGGAGGCAGAGATGAGAAGAATCCAGTGGACAGGAAGGAGAGTAAAGAGGTGAGGGGACCCTAGTGGACATTGGTGGTCAGTGCAGCTCTATAAATGCCTCCATCTCTTCTGAGATATGCCCCTTGTAAGGCAGTCTGTGTCGTTCAACTGCGCGCGCCGCCAGGCACTGGAGGGTGATATAGTTCAGCGGGTACAGGGCGGTGTGACCGCTGCTCTGCTCGTCCAACAGCTCGTACGCAGTCTTCCTCTGTGCGTTCGTGACATCGAAGTGGGCCCCGGCCTTTACCAGCAGCGCCATGATATCTGGGCAACCATTGCTGGCGGCGACGTGCAGCGGCGTGTTGTTCTCGCAGTCGCGCGAGTCGACGTCGGCGCCGCACTCCAGCAGCAGCGACGCCACCGCCTGCGACGGGAAGCGTCCGACGGGGTAGCGGCCCACCGACGTGGTCTCCTTGTCTACGGACATGTGCAGGGGCGTGAAGCCACTTCGCCCCCGGGGATTCAGCTTCAGCAAGCGGTACACGGTCTGCTTCTTCTGGTGCTCCTGCTCCGGGCTGCACTCCAGCTTCTCCAGCAGAAAGATGAGGTGGAGGATGATGGACAGGGCCTTGGTGAACTGGGGCGCTTCTGGAGGGTTGTCCCTCTGGGCCACGGCCCTCTCCACCTCCCGCACACTCTTACCCAGCACGCCCATCAGGTCCTGAAACGTGATGCGCGTCGACAGGGTGCCCTTGGCTCGGTCCTGCAGGACAAACGAGAAGAGCTCGGCGAAGGACAGGAAGCTGGAGGCCGTCATTGGACTGAGGGGGTCCAGGTTGCTCTGCTGCATGTCTAAGGCGTACTTCCACAAGCTAATGCAGCGCTCAAAGTTGCCAGAGTCTGCGTACACAGCTCCCCTGTAGCGGATGTAATAGGAGGTGTCCGGGTGGGAGGGACCCAGGATGCGCTCGCGGACCAGCAGGGCCTGCATCCTCATCTCATCTGGGTCTGTGATCAGCGCCTCCAGCTCTTCAGCACTGCTCACTTCTCGGGCGCAGTCGTAGGCGGGAATAGGGGGACCGGGTGGGGGTTTGACCAGGGGACCAGCTTTGTCTCCTGGTTGTCTGAGCTCCATCGCTCTTCTCCAGTATCTCATTGCCCCGAGGAGATCGCGTTTTTTATCCACAAAGGTGGCCCCCAGCAGCTCAAGCGCATCTATCCGTTCTTCTCGTGAGGAGCGAGGCTGATGGGCAAGGTACTCAACTATGTTAGTGTGACCTGTTACACTCGCAGCCAGGAGTGGGGTCATTCCATATCCATCTCGTTCCATGTGAGCACTGCACTTCAGCAGCATCTTCATTATATCCAGGCTGCCGGATTCGGCGCAGTCATGTAGGGCAGTGTTGCCCTTCACACTCTTGCGGTTGACATCAGCACCACGATCCAAAAGGAACTTGGTAATCTCTTTGTGGCCCTTATAGCAAGAGATCATAAGACATGTGTGGCCGTGGCGGTTCGCCACCTCCATGTCGGCTTTGTGTTCCACCAGGTAACGTACGATCTCCAAGTGGCCATCAAAGCAGGCAGCTCGCAGGGGCGTTGAGTTGGTCAACGTAGCGTTGTTGACAGAGGCACGGTGTTTTAATAGTGTTTTTACGACAGGGAGGTGACCGGCTGCCGAGGCGGCCCACAACGGAGGAGCTCCCTCGATCGTCTCGCCGTCAAAGTTTACTGAACCCCCAAGCTCAACATTTGCCTTACAGTGTTCAAGGAGGTAATCTACCACCTCTAAATGTCCGTATCGTGAGGCGATCAACAACGGGGTGCCCCCCTGTGTCTTCTCCTCGGCTAAAGCCTCCAGCTCTTCAGGAGTTTTGTTGCACAGCAACTTCTGGATAAGTTTCAGCTTACCATCTCTGGCCGCGTTGAAAACCGCAGTCATGATATCCATTTTAAAGACTGTGTGCTAACGCCCCGGCTACCAACCCCATAACCTTGCATTTAGAGAACAAAACAAGACTGTATTTACATTATGGATCGGAGAAAGCCAGCTCTGGATTTGGTCTCTAGCTCGCATCTTCCTGCCATTTTGAGTGTGCTGTCAAGATGGCGTTTGTGTTGTATGACAGGTCTATGTTTACATTTTAGTCCGGGCATGTTGGACTATGTAGTTCTAAAGATGTTCGGTTTACCTATTCTTGTAGGAAATATATATAGTAAGGAACCACAAATACCATGATGCACGAGAATCGAATCAACTGACAGGGTCGGTTGTTATGCTAGCCTGGATGCAGCAATATACAAAATTAAACATTTTAGTAGTTTGTTTCAAGATGACCAATCGCCAAGTATGTTTTAAAGGAGTTATACAATATTTTAGAATATATGATTTAAATAAGAATTTACTTTGATTTTTCTTTCTCATAAAAATAGGCTAGTATCGACTGTGGAGTGAAAGCGGCAATTATGCCACAATTGGTAATTTCAGGTGATTATCGTCAAATGTCCTATTAGTGTAATGCCGGTACCGTAGGCTACTTAATTAATTTCACCCACTGCACCATGCAGTTGAATAGGTTACAATTAAATATATATTTGTTGGCCTATAGTCTATAAATAGGCTACAACGTAACACTGTTTACAGTGTTTAGCCTATTTATTTTCAATTATGGACATAAACATTTACAGAAAAATAGTTACTGATCTGAATACGTTGTTGTGAGTAGCATGTGAGACCATGAATGTCCACTTGAGGGAGCCAGCGTTATAACAGTGTTCTATTGATAAAGTGAATTGCTTTTCTCGATTCAGTAGCAGTGTCTCCCGTTGTGGCGGCTACAGGCGACAAAACCAATGGAAATATAACGTTTTAACGTGACCTATTTAATGTATGCTGTTTAGCATTTAGGCTACAGTAGCCAATATTATTAGGAACATTTTGCCTACACTATAATAGGCTACAGTACGCCCGTTATTGAAGACACCCTATGTATCGGCTATACATTCAAGGTCGGTTAAAGAGGCTACAGATGTGGTAACTCAGAAGTTTGCCTAAACAATTTGGCTAATTATGTGTTTTATTCACAAGAAACATGGTGGCATGGAAATGTAAGCTATATTTTTGTTGAACAGCAGCCAGTGGCAATTAAATGAAGTGATCTAAAATGAGTGTATTTTTATATTTTATATTGTGGTAGCCTTTATTGGTTAACCTGTATCACAGTAGGCTTATAAAGTATGGTAAGTAACCATATTTTGTGGGTAACTCACTTTACCCACGTACTAATGTGTTGTTTTATTTGCTTGTTTGAAGTGTATTAATGGCTTGATATTCCATTATTCCTTTATTAATGAATAGCTAGGTCTAAATTTTCATATTCATATTCAGGCCTACTTTTATTTATTTATTTATTTTTTTGCCTCAGAATGGCTTTAGAGTGGCCCCTACCATGACTTTACAGTGTAATGTAAACAAATAAATAAATAAAGTCAATAATTATCCCTATTTAAAACTTTGGACTGCAGCCAGTAGACTTGTTAGCTTTTACCAGCACACTATACAGTATAGAGGACTGCACTTGTCGGCAGAATTTTTAATGAATTCCATGGGAACTCTCCTCAAGGTGAAAATTAATTGTGTACATGGCACCCTGATAGCAAAGACCATCCAGAATCAATACGATGTCTTATGATCATCAATATTCTTATGCTGGGTGAAAAACGTTTGCATACGTCAAATAAGGTGCATTCCAATTTAGTCATGAGCCTCTCTGAGGCAGTAACAACTTAATATATTGCAAAGAATAAAGAGATGCATCATAAGTGGTTACTCAGCACAACATGCTGATAATGAAGTAGCTACCCTCATCCACAGAGCCACGTTCAGATGCACAGGAAGACACGAACACACAGACACTCACGCACACACAGTTTTGGCAGAAGTCAGAGTCCCAAATGAATAACAGTCCCTCCTGCTGACAATAAATATTAATGGGAGAAATAACTTTATAGCCAATAGTCACTTTATTAGTAGCCAATAGTGGGGATGTTGATGATGGTTATTAGATGTCACTCTTGTTCCTGCTGGACTGAGCCAGTTTTTAAAGACACACTGAATCCAGTTCAGTAGGCACAGGAGTACACAACTCCCATTTATTTGTGTTGTTTTGGACCAAAAGTTCATAGTCTTGTTTGTAAAATAAAAAATACTTTCTTCCCAAGCATGTGCCTTTCATGGTGCAGCTAGAACGTCTGTGTTTGTCTGGACATGCAAGACTTTTACAACATTCCTGCTTGATTTACAGATTGGCTTGGCCCTTCTGCCCTTTGTGTTCTGCTTGCTAACCTCTGATGAGCAACACCTGGGCTTGCGGGTATGTAACAACTCGTTCTTTCACGTCAGACACTGAACTTAGCCACTGTGAACAACTGTTTTGTTCCATGCTCACTAATGAGCTAAGCTCTGTGTCTTCAGAAAAGTTACGTTGGTGTCACAATTCTGTCCGGGTTACGTTGCAGCATTAAAGGTGGACACCTTGATTTGGCAACGAGTATCCAGAATTGCCCTTGTGAATGAAGCCGTTGTTTGAGTGCAGGAGTCTCTCGCACTTCTGAGTGCCAAGTGCCTCACACTATTCTTTACCGCTCCTCCCCCTAATACACTTTCATGAACATGTTGTTTTTCATATGTATAAACAGGGAGCTAGGGGAGAAATGTTTGGGTGCTGCATTATACTCATTACCCTAAAATATAGCATGTGTATATCTCTTTACACAAAACAAATGTGATATCTTTCAGATATCAAATATATAGATTGTTAATATAAATGATTACATTGTTTTTTGCACAAACAGATATTCTCTCAAGTGGACACAGTAATTTTATGCTTTAATCCAAATTATATCCAGGGTCTTTTTCCAGGTAGAGGCATCTACAAGATAACGAAAATGAAATCATTAGAAACATTCAAAGCAAAACAAAGTGATCACCACCATGAATATATTCATGTTAAAGTAAAAACACAGTTTTGCTTGTGACTCTCTGATCATTTGCACTCAGATAGTTTGTCAGTGCCGCGGGACACAGGGTCAGTTTTCAGAATAAACTCTTAAGTCCTCCCAACAGCGGTGTCGTGACATCATCGCTCAGTGGAAAGACAGCTTGCTCTCACGGTCGAACCTCCAAGTTTGACACACACACCTGTGTGAAAATACACATGCGCGTGTTTACACGTCGGTTTTGGTTTGACAATCTGCGCGGTGCCATCGAATGCCTCCGCCATCTGTGACAATTTTCATGAGTAACGGCACAACTCAAACGCAGATGCCATGAAGCTATCCTTTTCCTAATTACCTCTTGTTGCTTTGAAGTTGGACGAGCTCAAATGGCGTTACCGTCAACAAGAGCAGGGGATAGACTTTGAGATGAGGAGCCTGTTTTGTTTTGCCCTCCTCCCCACTTACAGTATATCTGCACTGCCAGAACCATCTCATTATATTTACGGTATTCAATGTGAGCTGGATTTCACATGACTTCAACTAGTACAAACTTTGTAAACACAAACCCAGCAGTTGGATTAGTTACAAGGGTATCGGTGTCTGCGCGACGTTACCCGAGCTCGACTGTCATTATGTCATTTTTCACCCCCTTTAGGAGGATAATAGGCAGCTGCAGTCTTTGTCATCCTGCCGTGCCTTCTCTAATGGAGAATAGGCAGCGTGATCCATTCTGGGATTAAATAATCAACAGGATATAACCTCCCCGTTTTGGCGCACCAATTTATTTAGCCCACGTTTGTTCTTGGTGTCCCATCTAAGATTGAAGCAGAGCAGCATAACAACACAGTGAGCTGTAGTCAGAAACATACAGTAGATAATAATTCATACCTTCTGTAACTATTCTGACTTGAGTTAGAAATAAATGAACATAGAAGGGATTCCCACAACAACAATTCACACCACATCAGTGAAGGAATTTCATAGTCATCGATATTATCTCTGTGAAAAAGTCTTAAAGATGTGCGTACATTAGTCATAATGATCATTTTAATAATCACGTACAGTTCTGAAGCATTGCAAAACATGCCGTCTTGCATTGATATGCCATGATATAGTACTAATACAGAGTATCTGCCTGGTAATCTTACTAGTGTATACAATGACCAAATAAATCATATTCCCGGTAAAGTAAGCAGATCACCCACCTGTGAAGTAGAAATGCTGGAGGACAGAGAGAAAGGCGCTGGAAATATACCACTACACTATAGTCACTGTCAAAACTAATATCTGGTTTCTGCGTCTGCCGTTACATATTGCATGTTGTTAGCAAGACAACAGCGCTCTGAGCCTCTCGAGCCGCTCACTAGGAGGTGTGGGTCAGACGAGGGGGTGGGGGGGGGCGTGTATGTGAGACGGGGCAAAGCGAAGGGGTGGGAGCTTGGGAGGGGAGGGGAGGGGAGTGGGTGGGAGGTCGAAGGAGAGGGAAGGTTGATGGGACAGGTGTGGAATTTACACACACCCATGGTGGTACACACTATTGGCATATCTCCCTGTGTGTGTGATGAGTTGCGGCTCTGCGGCGGTGTGTAGGAGTCAGAGAGAAGAAGAAGAAGGGCCAAAACAACGAAACCAGAACAATAGCGTGAAAAGTTACCCTGCATGTCTGCTTGAATGTGTGCTGAAATGAGTGTCACTGAACTTCACAGAGAAATTAGCTGTTAACACTTAATACAATGGGGCTGATAAGGGACCAGTTATTGTTCTCTAATTCTGATCCCCTATCAACTCCATTGTATCAGGGAATGGAATGTGCTCTCTGAGGGATGAGTGATTCATGATGCCGTGGCTTCGGTATACGGTAGAGACCCGTAATAAAGGCTCCTATGTGATGCACTGTGCTGTCCACAGTTGTGTTTTCCTGTTGGAGCCTAGATGATTGTTTTGATTTGAGCAGTGCAACCTGATACTCAGTGCTCCCATACATGGTTGCTACGTGTCACTGTCCCTCTATATGAGGCCAGCACACTGACAAAAGAGAGGCTGTCTTGTGTTTGTGTGTGCGCGTGTGTGTGTGTGTGTGTGTGGTTTTTTCCCTCTTCCCCTTTTAAGAGCACTCTGCATTTTGCTTCCATCGGGCCTCTAATGTGCCCGGTCCATTTAGCACAGCAACGCTGTGAAACCCAAGATCACAGTCATGGTCAAAAACAATTTCACCCTCTGACTGAGCCAATATCCACTTAACATTTTTGGCAGAAATAGAAATCGGATAGGTGTTACCGTGCATTCACAGTGCACTATCTCTGGAAATTGTTTTATTTTTATTACCAAAAAAATGCTTGGTTTTGTGCCACTTACATAGTCAAAGCCCCCGGTTCCCATTGTAAATATGACTATAAGTGGATGTTGCTATTGCATCTGGAGCAGTAATGAGGGTGGGGAATTTACCAGCTAAATGCAGCAGTACTAGAGGACCAATCATGCACTCGATCGGTGGTTATTTCGGTCTGCTGGGTCATTATTATGAAAACGGAGTTGCACTGCAGCAAACAGAGACGGGATAGCTTCAGTGTGAAACCAGATCCAACCTGGAGTGATGCGCATGGCACGGCTGGTTGTCCCGGACTCATTAGCCCCCTGCTAATGGCCTAGCTGGCTCCAGAAGCCCTGCCTGTCCATTATCTGTGGCTATGGCTGGAACATCTCAGAGGAGGACTTGTCCTGACCACGCACCAACCTCTGGAAGGGCCGAGGACCCTGCCCTCATTATGCTACAGTAGTATTTCTTGCATTGTGGAGAAGTTATTCTAATAACGCTAATAACGGTGTTTTTGACAACACTTTAGACCCAGGTGTGTTGTTCAATATTATGATTCAATATTCAAAGATTAGTCAAAAAAGTACAAATGTTCAGTTACATTTATTTTTCTTACTCCAGACAGACTATGCTAAATAATAATAATAATAATAATAATAATAATAACATAACATATCGCTCAATGTCATCGTGGATCATTCAGCCTCTATTACAATTCTCAAATTCTCCAATAATCCACTTTCATTTCACGAACAAGCCTACAGATTTCACCTTTAATGCATGAAGAATCAGATGGCATTATCTTATTGCAAATAATTTTGAAGGCCAAAGTTTACAGATATATGCAGTATTGATCATTCTGACAAATAATGGATGTGTGCAGTTTCAGATCTCAAAGTATGGATTCAGAGTTATCGTGCAGTCATATCTTATATGAATATATGGACAGATATATTTCACATTATAATAATACCATGTAATACATGTTCATTATCAATATTATCTAATTTAGCATACATCTTCATAATAATTAACACAATCTACTATGCCTCAATTAGCATTCAGATTGACTCAGTTAATAATTTCAATTGTGAAAGCTGTAATACATTGTTAGTTTATGTCTCGCAAGGAAGGTATATCTTTAATCAGAGGAAATATTCCTTTTCACAGTTTAAACAAGACACGTTCCTGAATCTAATGTGCCCTGGCGCACCATTATTGCATTAACTATGTAAAATATTTTGAGCGTCAAACATCTAGCTTTTGTTAGCCTAAGGTGATAAATTTGGGAGGGTGTGGTTTGGTCCGCTTTCAAGATAAGAATTAGATTTGTACAGCAAGTGCTCAGACAAATGTCAGCTATATGTATGTAAAGTTTCAAGTGGATAAGAGGCTTGTGTCATGATCAAAAGAGTTTTAAAGCATTATTTCTGCATTAGCATTAGCCATTTTGCATTAGCATTTGCAATATTCCATCAAATCCAAAAGCAAGTGTTATCAAAAGCAACTAATATAATGATCCTTACTTTTCCACAGTGATTGTTGTCTAGCTGCAAGTATTCCTGATGGTTACGTTTAGTGAGTGTATGTTGTTGGCACAACTCCATCAGAGAGTGTATGGGTGTTTGACAGCGTAGGAAGTCATTGATGAATGTGATGATAGTCGCAAATATCCTTTTAGGTTGGTTGAGATTAGCATGATCTGAATGGAGGTTTTTCAAGGATGTGACTGATGTGATCTGGAGCAGATGCATGCGTAAGCATGGGGACAGCACAGAGGCCTAGAGACGCAGTGCTGTTTGTTCAGGGTTTATGTGGGATGTGGTGTGAAGAGGATGCTGTTTCATTCATCACAGTCATTGATGTGATGGAAGCAGGGCTGAGCAATGGATGCAGAGCAGCCCTTAAGTTTAAAAGAACAACATCATGTCAGTGTTTGAAAAAGAGCCGGTGAAATAAAATGAATGAGTGCAGAGAAAGTTCTGTTAATCTCCATCTGACACACTGTTTACAACAGTGATTTATCAGAATCAATATTCTTGGCAAAGGTGAAGGCAGACCACGTTTCATTTTAGACTCATGAGCACCACCAAGTGTCCATAGTAGAATGTACAGGTCTTTTTCAATCAGATGGGAAATATCTGACTGATTGAGGTTTTAAGTGCACCTTCATTTGAATGTGTTAGGAATAACTGCAATAGTGCAAATTCCTTGCGTGTCTGTCTTGTTCTCGAAACCTTTGAAGATAACACGCGTGTGCCAATATCCACCCTGTGGGATCAGAAATGGAGCCAGTTGCTGTACTGAACAGGAAAGCACCATGTGTGAAAGTGACCTTTGACCCTATTGTGGTTTGTAGGAGTCATTCACATATGCATTCCAAGCTGTCTGTGTTCATCTGCACCTTCTGCTACTGTGGAACATGCCATAGAAATTCAGTTGTACTGTTGTACTGTATGTATGTACTGTACAGTGCATTTTAATGCACTTATCTAAATATTTTACATTGTTTCAAGAAAGTAAGTACCATAAGTTAATGGAATTTAATAATAATTCTTTAATATTTTCAAGAATAAATATATCACTTTGCACATTTTAAAATACATGATTGTAACACTAGATGTATTTTAATGTGGAAGACTTCAAAGTAATTGCCAAGTAATAGCCACTGTGTGATGTAAATTCTGCTTTTGAAAGGTATTTTAAATGCCTACTCACAAGTCAAGGCTATTGTTCCTTCAATGTAAAACCCATTACCACATCCTATATAATGTGACAGAAGGATTTATGATCTTATGAGGAAATCAGAATAAACCTATAATAATCTATGTAAAGTTTTGTTCATATGTTGGTGATACAATTCTGAACCAAAAAGTTGTTTATTTTACACGAGTGGCATCAATAAAAATACCTAAAGAATAATCATAATATGTAGATATTTCTTTACCATATGCTTTTTAATCACCACACTGTAAGTTTCGTAAAGGATTAAGGGAGGGCCAATATTGCACATTAAATATTTTGTGTAGAAATAACTGCAGTAATGCACTATATAAAATTATAGTGTTTTTTTATTTTTATTTTTACACATACAAAAATATATTTGCTGCGATTGTGTTATTCCAAACCTTATTTAATGTAGGCCTATGCCTAAAATAACCTCTCAAACTCAGTATATCTAACATGGAATAGCATTGTGTACAAAACTGAATAGGCTAGCAAGTAGTGAGTGGCCTTCCAAACCAAAAGTCATTGGTTCGATCCAAACGGGAACCTCTGTTGCTGAGAAATTAATACAACACGGAAGTGCCAAAAACCTGCAGTTAATCGAACGGCCGCTTGAGGCTGGATGCAATCAGTAAAAAATAAAGTATATTAGCCATATATGTATCCCATTATAATGACTAGGGGACATAGGGGACTGTTACAGGCGGAGTGAGGTACTGCAGAGATGACAACAGCCACAGCGCAGTGCTGAAACCTGTTGTTGAGAAAAGCTATGGATGACGTCTTGAAAGGTTTGTCGATTTACAGTCTATGGTTCAATGGAGAAGCTAGGCCATCCGTGAGGAACTCGGAGTAGAGCCGCTGCTCCTTTGCGTCGAAAGGAGCCAGTTGAGGTGGTACGGGCATCTGGTAAGGATGCCCCCATGGCGCCTCCCTAGGAAGGTTTTCTAGGCACGTCCAGCTGAGAAGAGGCCTCGGGGAAGACCCAGGACTAGGTGGAGAGATTATATCTCCACATTGGCTTGGGAACGCCTCTGGATCCCTCAGTCAGAGCTGGATAATGTGGCTCGGGAAACAGGAGTTTGGAGTCCCCTGCTGGAGCTGCTGCCCCCGCGACCTAACTACGGATAAGCGGATGAAGATGGATGGATGGATGTTGGATCCCCAACGTGCCCAGCTTTAAGCACGGTGTATTTATGTAAGATCCAAGGTTCTTTGGATAAAATCTGCTAAATGGCATAATTACTGTATAACTAAAACTTTTTCATAAACGTTGCTTAAATGGCCATACTGTAAATCCTTGAACAAAACACATTTCCTTCTTGCTTGGAGATATATATATATATATATATATATATATAGTGTGTGTAGGTGTATAGAACTTAAGACTTAATTTGTGATCTTTGCGGAAAGTAAATCTACTTTGACTAAATAGGCACCTTTTATCTAAATTGTCCTCTAGCCCCTCTACAGACATAATCACAACATGCATCACTTGGGTATCTTTTGAGAAAGGAATTTTTGTAAAAGATGCCAGCTGTTGGAGGGATATCGTTTATATCTATGGCAATAATGGGCATCCCCTGTTGCTGTGGTGAACAGCAAGTTGTTCTAATCGGCCTCTGGTGGCTAGTGACTAATGTCTAGAGGTAAAGTACACTACCAGGGCAACTGTTTTGTAATCATCTGTTTTGTAATTTTGTAAAGACAAGTAAGACTAAAACGTCAGCGTTTATACCTATGTAGTGTTTTTTTATTTAATTTTTTAGTTAAATATATTACATATGAATTGTAGTATGGTGCAAAGAATTCCAAGTACTGTTCTTTGATTTTCTGGAAATGTCCTTAGTAATCATGTGCCAGCCAGTTTCACTGCACCGCAATTAACCCAGCACAGTCTATATCTTATACACACACACACACACACACACACACACACACATGCACACACACAGAGTAGGACAGAAACAGTCCATGATTTATTCCGTTCACTGATCCGTATCAATCACAACAATCTTGGAAACTGCGGCGTTTATCACAGATGGACAACGCAACAACAGCTTACTTAGGAAAATAAGAGCGTTTGTATGGTGGGTGCCAAGACTTGATGATGCGTCAGCACACTTTTTATTTTAAACCACACTCCCAGCCTTAGAACGTTCCTTGATTAAGTTTGGCTGAAGGTCAAGTTGTCTGCGCATCTCTCTTTTAACATTGGTTTACTCAGAATAAAAGGAGTCCAAATACGTCCTTTTAGAGTACGTACTGTAGCTTCGATGAGTCCAGGCAATGGTATTATTGCTCCTGATCCTTGCTGACACCTCTCTCCTCTCAGATTACCTGTGGACCAAGTGATGGTCCTTGCTAGCAGGACCACTGCTCACAACCTGCAAAAAACCGATACATGTCTCATGTCCTCATTTGGACAAAGACATTAATGGCAACTAATAGAAGCCGACATTTGAAATATACATGGGACAAGGAAGAAGCCAGGTGAAATTTGGACGTTAACTGGGTGGAGATAGCAGTAGCTGTCAAGCTGAATAACACTACTGCTGTCTCATCTCTGATATCACTATTTGTCTGGCATTTTCCACACCCACATTCTATTTTTGCTATTCTCTCAGCATGTCCATGCAGGAATTTGTAGGACACGCTGCTTTGAATTCAGCTGAATGAGTGTTTCAGTGACTTTTAATGGGTAGTGTACACGTCAGAGATTCCCCTTTACAAAGGGATGGCCATGAACTTTAAGCTCAGGGGAATATTAATACTGAGCATTTTTAAATTGAGTCTTCTGTCTGTTGAAACCAAAAAGAAAACTGCACGATACCCGTCCTAAACACTACCTGCTCAGTGAATAATTGTCTTTAATGTGTTAACAGACATGTTTATGCAGTATTAATGTTTTGATCATTGCATTTATAGGGTTTTCCCTCGCTCATACTCATTTACAAGTAGTCTTTTAGGTTTACATTTAATCAGTCATACCATGCAGATAGATAGTCACAGAAATCACATAACAGACTAATAACAACAGACCTGGTGCGACAACGTGATGTAAACTGCATTTTCCAAGTCATTGTTTTGGGAAATGCATTGTCCATGAATGGTAGAGGCCTGCTTGTCTCAATCCCTGTCATCTGTTCTGTGGTGGTTTCATGTGCTGTATATTCTTCTGTCCTCTCACACCCATGTCCTTCAGTCATAGTGTGTCCCTTTGTTCTGACATTGTGGAGAGCTGATCCTCCGAGAAGTAAAGTAAATATGCCATTATGTTTTCTTTGCACCGTGTTCCCATCCTACACTCTTGACTGCAATTTGAAGCCAACAGGGGAGAAATGAATCATTCCATTCCCACCTTGTTGCTCTCAACCATGGCAACGGTGCTCTCGGTGTGCCCTCTTTGCTGGGCTCTCCAGTTCCTCTTCCTTGTCATTAATGTATTTAATAATACTCTGGGACGTTGTCGTTTGTTTTTTTCTGAAATACATCCGCAGTTAATAGGCTACTTTGTGCTATCCATGCATGTACACTCCAATTTTAACGGAGAACTGTTTATGTAGAGAGATGTGTGCAGACTGTCTCTGTGTGATGTTAGTTTTATTTATTATTTTATTTGAGTTGTTATGTCATTTCAGTTTTATATTATGTCTTTTTATTATATTCTATTAACCTTCTTAAACCTCTGATGTTGCTAAAAATTCAAATGTAATGGAAGGCCCGGTCGCCGTACCGGCGTTGTTGCGGTGGGGAAAAGACCTGTGGCAGGCCTGTTTGGAACGGTGATCACAGAGACGGTTGTCTGTGTATCAATCCCACTGAACAAGCATAGTATAATAGTCTGTAGTTGTTTGGTGAATATACATGCAGGGTCTGTATATCTGAGGGTATACAGCACCCTCATTGAGGTTAGTGGGTACTATATTGCTTGATGTGTTGTTGTTCAATATTGATGCATCATTGTTTTACTTGATTGTATGGCTAAATACAGTAAAGGACAGCTCAGAATGTATCAGATCTAATTTAGTTATAGTTAACTATAGGGTAGACAGTGACACTGACTGATCCATATCCCAAGACGGAGCTCTCTCCTGAATCGAGGATCAGAATGTCTCTGGGTAAAATTTTTTTTTTTTTTTCCCAGTTAGAACACCATTCTGCTCTATATCTTTCTGAGCAACTAAGATACCACTAAGCAATAAACATCAATCTTCTTCATTAATATCCCAATGTAGGGTCTATATTGGATATTTTCACCCTAAAAAATAAGAGTAAAATGAATTTGACTGAAATAATTGACCAGCCAGTTCTATTGTACTGTACTCAATTTGCTTAAATGTTTGGATAATTTGTGTCAGTTGAAAGCGAGCCTGGAGCAGTTAATTCTCATTAATTCAATCAATGAAGACTAATTCTTGGAGATTAAATACTTTGGAGTGCCCCTCCAAAGTATGCACTGCTAAGAAATATCCTATTTTTAAACACATTTATTTTTACAGAAGCAGTGGGACAGCATTTCTTTTTTTGCTGCTGCATTTTGGCTTGAGATTGTTATAATTATAGATGTAAATAGCCAAACTCTCTGATTTGATTAGGGTGCAGGGTGTTCTACTGCTCTGCGTGTTGGGTTCCCAGCTGGAAGGTTGTGGGTTCAAACCCTGGTGTTGACCTACCTGTAAGCATCCTTGAGCAAGATGCCTAACCCTCTACCCCTAACTGCTCCCGGTGGTTGGTCGCACCTTGCATGGCAGCGACAGTGTTTGTGTGAATGGGTGAATGTGAGGCAGAATAATGTAAAGCGCTTTATAAATGCAGTCCGTTTACCATCTCAAATGCAACATCACACAATATACTGTGGAGTAAGCCAACGTACATACATAATAACATAATTACATGAAACAAGCTGGTGTGGCAGCGTCAACACCAGCCATCTCACTTCAATACGGGTCTGGATCCACAACATGAGAGCTCTTTTATAGACACAATGCTCAGTATCCATACTGCATGTGGTATGTTTATGGGGCCATGGAGGTTACGATGACCCTACTAAGGACATGGCGTCTCTGCCAGAGCCTCTTTTCTCTCTACCTCACTTGAGCCCTCCAGCTGGGCAGCCAAGCGGAAAGCTGGCAGGCTGACACAATATATATAGTGTGATATAAGAACAGTTCACCCCCCCCCCCCCCTTCACACACACACACACACACACACACACACACGCACGCACCTACTGTATAGGTC
>JAODUH010000009.1:1399590-1412300 GCA_027564835.1 Typhlichthys subterraneus | reverse complement strand
CTCACTCTCTCTCTCTCTCTCTCTCTCTCTCTCTCTCTCTGTGTGTGTATAGGTAAACCAGTGATGATCATCACAGAGTTCATGGAGAATGGATCACTGGACACGTTCCTCAAGGTGAGTTGGGCCAGAGAGTGGGCCAGAGTTCCACAATGTTGAGCCCATGGTGTGATGGAGCAGCTGATCTTCAACGTTTACTTCCCTGACCGCTGTAAATATCGTATTCACTCTTCTTTGGCAGAAAAGCATTTTACAACAAGAAAACACACACACACACACACACACATAGTGGATGGCACGTGTCAAGGTAGTGTCATCCTCATATTGAAAGGCCCTCTGACTCCCAGTTAGTTAGTTAGCTAGTTAATAAAGTACATTAGAACACTGACTACTAAACATCACTATGTACGTGAATGGGAGTTAGTACGGTGACTTCATCTTGAGCAACAGGCGGAAACAGAGAAACAGACAGAAACACCACAAAAGACAATGGAGGCAGACCGTGACAGATGTACAGTATGTTTCACATCTATTCCGATAAGTTGCGATGGCGCATGTAAACACCAGACCCGATTAGGTGACAGCCCATGTAAACAGGTAACCCGAAACCACCAATCAGAAAAATTCCATTCAGAAAAACAAGTTAGTGTCCACCAACCCAGCTACTAGATAGAAACACACATACATAGATGCTATGTGTGTGTGTGTATAATGTAATCATAAATAATGACCTCAGTCTCACTCAGTAGCCAGTATAATTAGTGGTACGTTTCATGAGTAATGGTTCATCCATACGGTCATAACAACCATCACTCCCTCACAAAGAACAACGCTTCTTCTGTCGGCAGTGGAGCCCATTATTTCTTTCCTTTCTGCTCTCGTTATTTGTCAGATCCCCTTTGCGTCTTTTCTTTGTGTTATGTTGTCGATGTGATTACTTGTAAGCAAACGAGGCTGGGTGAACATCTGTCAGAATGGCTTATTTTCTGCATATTGTGCCTCACAGCCTCTGATATAGAGATTGAGACATCAACATGCTTCTGAAGGGACTTCAGTTTGGGTTTACATTTCATGCTCTGGCAGTGGCCATATATACTGTACCCAGGTGGATCGAAGCAAGGCCCCATGCAGTCAACACAGAGAGACCTGTCAATCAAGGAAAGGGTCAAACTATCAAGTGAAACATGCCCCAAACGCCATTGTTAGTCCATTGTGTCGATAATTTTCAACGTCACCACATCGTATATAGTGTAATGTGCTGTGTCAAAACAGAAGGCCTTTCCCATTGATTTCTATATTGTCTATATGATTCTTTTTTGGATGTAAGCGGTTATTGGAACATGCAACGCCGCTTACCTTCCATATCCCCCCGCCCCACTGACCTGTTCTCATTCGCGTCCCGCGCCTTACTTTCCCTCCCACGTCTCACCCGATGCCCCTCCCTCTCTACAGCCCCCTCTAGATCTGCTTCCTGGCAGCAGAGCGGGCTGGGCAGATTGATAGAGGAAGTCTGTAGGTTTGTTAGACAGCCCAATCAATCAGCAGCTCACAAAACCAACGGCTAATTAACTTACTCCACAAACTACTGGGAGGGAGAGAGGGAGAGAGAGAGAGAGAGAGAGAGAGAGAGAGGGAGAGAGAGAGGGAAGAGTACAGAAAGGGAGAGCAGGGTTTGGCAGCACAGAGATGATGAGAGAAAGACAGATTGGGGACTTTGAATCACAGTAATATGTGGTGCTCCGGCAAGAGACAGACACTCTGGAGATGGACAGAGATGGATTCATTGGACAGAGAAAGAGAGAGAGGGCGGGAGATGATATTAAGCGAAGGATGACTGATAACATGGATAGATTTTTAACAGGGACCTGGGGCCCGGGGGCACCCGTAATTGGCACAGAAAGGTGAGCCGAGCGATCATTGATCAACAGACTCTGCTCTCTCTGCCAAAGACGTCTCAGAGTGAGCCGGTGATCGGCAACCAAACGCTGCCTGCTGGAGAGGAAAGTTTCTCCTGGTCAGGTTAGAGCCGATGTGCCGCAACTCTGCTGTCTGTTTCTGGACATTTTTATCGACCGCCTGAAGAGAATTTTTGTTTCTCACCTGCTCCCTGCATGCCCCGCACCGCAGACAAGGCAAGGCATTCAGTACAGTCAGCAACACAGCCCGAGTTCACAAGTGTTAGGGATTCCGAGCATAGGGGCTGTAACCCAGAGCGCCCGGTTGAAGGTACACTCCTTGATTGTGTTATTGCAGTTTCATTTTAAATGGGCTTAGCAACTGAGACTAAATCATTGTGAAGACATTTCTTTCAGATTTTACTTTCTTTGACTTTCTTTCTTCCTTTCTCAGTTCCAGCTTTATGTACTGCCTTTTTTTTCCAAAGCATAAAAATAACTCGAGGGCACTCGGTGAAACGTTGCTAAACTCTGAACAAAAACAACTACATCAACCCCGAAATATAATGATTTTATCATTGACCCATGGCTAATGCTGATCCACTGACGTTTCTGTTCAAACATCCCAGCAATTGTCAAGATGCCCCATGACATGTTGATTTGAAATCTATGACTTATAAAACCATAAAGAATGATTTTATTATTATAAAATTAAATTATATTATATTATATTATTACATTAAATTATATTATTAAATTATTGGGAACGTGAGTTGCTTTAACACACAGTATGTCTGCCGTTTCCACTACATCTGATACATCTAGAACATTTTCAGTTAACCCGGTAATGACTAATGACAAACTGACATCATATAAACAGCATGAATAATGAACGTGTGGCAAACAACGGACATTGTTTACAGCCTACCTTCTCTCCCTCTTTGTCAGAAGCATGACGGCCAGTTCACGGTGATCCAGCTGGTAGGAATGCTACGTGGCATCGCGTCAGGTATGAAGTACCTGTCAGACATGAGCTACGTACACAGAGACCTGGCCGCTCGCAACATTCTGGTCAACAGCAACCTGGTGTGTAAGGTGTCCGACTTTGGCCTGAGTCGAGTCCTGGAGGATGACCCAGAGGCTGCCTACACCACACGGGTGAGACACACACTAAACGCCTTCGTGCCGTTGTGAACATATTATACTTCTGGATATACTTCTGTCGGCCGCACAGACTTAGTAGCGAAGCTACTGTACATTTTAGGGAAGTGCCATGTCTGTTTAGGCTCCCGAAACAGAACATAGAACGCATAATAATAGAGTGTAAAAGTTTTGAAATAAGCATATACAAATATTTATTTCCAGTGAATCTCTTAGTTACATTAATATTGATCATAGGAACCAATCTGTGCCGATAGAAAATATTTTTTATAAAAGATGGCTGCTCTACGAACAACTAGGAAATCCCATAGGGAAATCCCTGTCTTAAAATGTGAAAAGTGTAGTCTTGATTATTAATGCTCAAGCAAGGCAAGGCAAATGCAATATTTGATATTTCTTCCCAGTGAATGTAATAATTAGGTGGGTAGTTAGATTTTTGGAGAGGTTTGCTTCAGGCTACAGCGTAGGTTACGCCCTATGTCACGGTGTAGCTTTGACGCCTTGTGGACCACCGTTCATTTTAAGTAGTCAAATGTAACCATTTCACACACCAAAGACAACCTACAGACTGTACTCTTGGCTAACACATAAACATAGCAATTAAAGAAATACATTGAAATACACTACAGAAATAAACCTTTCATAGATGCATAAACAAAGGTTCTGGTCTGCAATGTGAGCGCCCGAGATGAAACGCAAACATCAGACGGGTGAATGAGAGCGCTGAGTAACTCATCCAAAATGCCCACGAGGAGCTGGCTGTATTCATATTCATAGGAAGTGTCGGAATGTTATTTTTAATAAGGCATTAGCATCGCCCTGGGAGGAGTGTATCATACATTGACAGCTCTAGCAACACACACGCACACACACACGCACGCACACACACGCGCGCGCACGCACACACACACACACACACACACAAATGTGTCAGGGGGACTAGCTGTAGACCTTCAGGCTTCGACAAAGAGAGAATTGAAGAAAGAACAGACTTGATGTTGAAGAAAATCAAGATTGAGGGGGGGGGGGGGGGGGTGCAGGCCTGTGTGTGTTTTGGGGGTAGGTAAGGCGTTGGGCGGGTGCTGGGGTGGGGGAACAAAAGTAGAGTGCCTAGCAAAGCCTTCGTCTTTTATTTGACTTTGACCAGGCAGTGACGAGGACCGCTAGTATAACAGTGGCAGCTGCTGCATGTTAAAGAGCTCCACTGAACCCTGCAGAGTAGCGTGTGTGTTTGTACTGTACTGTAAGTGTGCACACTGCTTTATGCTTCTATACATGGGAACCTTTTGATCTTTGCATCAACAACAAAGTGAAGGGGAGACTTGAAAGGAGAAAGAGAGAGTATTGATGGCAGAAGGGGAGATGAGTGTTAAAGGACAGCATGACTCATAATAGGCCCACTTTCTGAGTGCATGTCTAGAAAACAATGCTGTGTTTTTTTTAGTCCAGTACTTCATAACCAAAGCTGTATTCTGACTCACAGTATTTAGGAACTGTGCGCTTGAGATAATTCAGACACAACCAAACAACATGAAATGACCTTGAAATGTCTAAACCAGTGGTACTTTGAGACCCAGAACACCTCCAATGATTCCATTGCTATGCACATGTACTGTAAATAATGCAAATTATTTAAATTCACTTAAATCATAGGGACCCCTCACTTAGATATCCACTGGTTCAAACCCCTGCTTGGTGAATGCTGACCAAGGGTTTGCCGGAACTTGTAGTCATAATGTGTGATCACAAACCAATGGAACCATTTCTGTACTTTACAGGGAGGGAAGATCCCCATCAGGTGGACCGCCCCAGAGGCCATAGCGTACAGGAAGTTCACCTCAGCCAGTGACATATGGAGTTACGGCATCGTCATGTGGGAGGTGGTCTCTTATGGAGAGAGACCCTACTGGGAAATGTCCAATCAGGATGTGAGTCACGCAGCTCTTAAAATGGTCCTATTACCCTCTTTTAGCAAAGCATGAGGAGCTGCAATCATCACATTCTTCCTCGTGGAATAAATATGTGAAGTAAAACTGAATAAGCAGCTGTGGCAATCTGTTTCATGTGGCTACTGTAGGTGGTGTAACAGTTCAGCAGCATTTCACTTTAAGGGCCCTAGGCCGCAAGTGAAGACACAAGCTGAGGCGTGTAGCTCAT
The DNA here is from genome assembly GCA_027564835.1 of Typhlichthys subterraneus. NCBI lineage: Eukaryota > Metazoa > Chordata > Actinopteri > Percopsiformes > Amblyopsidae > Typhlichthys > Typhlichthys subterraneus. The sequence goes on along the minus strand of JAODUH010000009.1, from coordinate 1,407,090 downwards.
GTTTACGGCGCAAGCCCAATCATTTTTGACTATTTTCATCATGTGGCGTCGGTGGTAGTTTCAGGGGGCAAAAGGTAAAAAGGGTTGTAATGGAATGAATACAATCTCAGGAGGAGTGGTGGAGGCTGAGACTACCACAGAATGCCTGCATATGCGCTAAGACTAATATCTGACACCAAACCAGCACTGAGCCACCTGATTTTGACTGACACACTACTGCACCCACATGTCCACCTAGGTGCAAGCAATGACATAAAATGAACAAACGCACCCAAGCAAGCGAGAAAAAACAAAACTTTTGCCCAACAAAATGTCACAAGGTCTGTGTTAGTGCTAGCGTCTGCCAAGCATCATCAGGAAACTAGAGCCCAAAATGTATGCATTAGCACAGCTATTATATATTATGTTTTATATATATACTGGACACCGGATAAAGTAATTGTAGTGTCATTTCTTTACTTTGGTCATTTTTCTGAAAATCCTCGGATTCTAAAATGCAGCTATGAACTTGGACTCTTTCTTCGCCCCCGAAGGTGATCAAAGCAATTGATGAAGGTTACCGTCTTCCTGCTCCTATGGATTGTCCTGTGGTCCTGCACCAGCTCATGTTAGACTGCTGGGAGAAGGGACGCAGCGAGAGGCCAAAGTTTGGCCAGATCGTCACAACCCTGGACAAGCTTATCAGAAACCCAGCAAGTCTCAGAGAGCTGGCTAACAGCTCAGTATGGTCAGTGGAAGAAAGCTTTGCAGTGCCGCTATGAAATCATTTCATTCGTCTGCGATGTCTACCTTTGACATTGAATGCAACTTCTGCTCTTGGAATACTAAAATGCACTTGTTCCAAGATGTAAGACTCATTATGAGAGCAACCATGAGCTTTTACCATGCCCTCCTGCCATGGCCAACCTGCCTGTAAATATCCTTGGCTAACCCCTCCTTGCTCATTAACACTATTACACTGTCCTGTAGATAGTGTGATTGTACTTTTAATAAATCTGCTAAATGTCCTAATTGCTGCTCTCCAAACCTGTGGCTTGTTATCCTGAGTTATTACTGCCACCAACAAATTCAGAAATTCCAATGCAGGTGTGGTTAGCCGCTGTACTGTAACCGTGTAATTGAGCTGTAAGGAAGTGTCTTTGTTGTCCAGCAGGCAGGATCCATCAACTCCAGAGTTCAGTGTGAACTCGGTGGATGAGTGGCTAGAAGCCATCAAGATGGGGCAATACAAAGAGAACTTCTCCAGCACTGGATATGTCTCTCTGGACTCCATCCTTTATATCAGTGTCAGGTATAGTGTGAAGACAGCTTTGTGTTTCACTGTTGAACTACTCCAGTCTCCATCAGGCCAATGTTATATAAGTTATAGGGAGTGAACATTGATAAAGCACTGTGACAGATATACCATTATGTAAATAAACAATGTAAAAAATCACATTCACTGATATATTCTGTCTTGATTCTAGTGAATTGGGTAAGATGGGCGTGACTCTGGCAGGCCACCAGAAGAAAATCCTGTCCAGCGTGCAGAGCTTGCAGACCCAGGGGACGCATGTCCAAGTATAACAGCTTCCCCATAAGCAAACCACAGAGCCAAAATGGACGCTCCTGTAGTGACTACCCGCTGAGATGGAGCCGTAATGGACGCTCTGTTCCTTTCGCTGATTTTGAGAAACATGTACTTGGAGATAACATGAACACTCGCCTCTTTCACTTCCTTGCAGATATACTTCCTCATTCATGACGGGCACTTCCAGCATTATAGCATTCAAACTCTCAGCAACATGTCCACCATTGAACAACAGAGAGACCAATGTCCAGCCAGGCCACATCTCAGACTCATTCACCTCATTGTATAACAAAACAAAAGAATATAAAACACATTCTGTTAAAGAATGACAAAAAAAGTTAGAGTATAATTACCATCACTGTCCCAGAGGTGTACAGTTGGTTTTGCTGTAATCTTCCTGTTTTGAAAAATAGCTTTTTTGAGTTTTAACCTATGAAGTTTTAAAGGTCAGATGATATGTATATGTGTAGATATACAGGATGTTTATATGGGCTGTGCGTCCCGCAACTGTAGAGAAGGACTTGGAGGAATTGGTGGAGTTGAGTATGCGTATGGCCCAGCCCCTTGCTCCTTCAGTACTGAATGCTATTGGATGAGACAATAAGCACATGGTGTGAATGTGTGGGGCAATGGGGACAGAACACAAATGGACCTGATAAGCTAGAGAAGTGAGATAAAACAGTGTGTTCTTTGAAAGATGTTGGATTAGACCAGACCAAGCGCTTACTGAGTCACTGCTCTGACACACTTCCATAGCAAATAGCCCCAATGCATGTTAGCTAATGTGCTTGCACTCATGATGTAACTTTTGATGTGCAAACATATTACATGGAACAGCATACAGTATGCCACTGCTTAGGGTTCAGTTAGACAAAATATTTTTCTCACTGTTCTATAAATAACACTGTTCATGAGCTATTAAAGCTACTGCGCTAATGCGATGTTGTCAAGGATATTTATTGCTTGTTGCTAGACTATGATTCCGCTGTCCACAGATCAGTTTGATTCTTTGGTTAAAAACACCAGCTCTTTGGTCAATATCATCGTGTAATCTTTCAAGAATTTGCCTTCCCATGTTCGAGGTGTTGGAAAGTTTTGTGTAGAGTATCGCTAAGAGTCATGCAGTGAAACTGTTTAGAATGTGTATCTGTTACAATAATCTGATGTTGTGCCATATTCAGTAGTATGGAAAATGTTTGGCTGGGATACATCCCAACATTCCTCCCATTCTCCTTCCATGTATCCTCAATGTTGGATAATAAGGGTGTGAAAGCACTGCAGTAGATTTTATTTTAATGAAGGGATGCATAAAGGAGGAAAAGGGAATACCTCTGTAATGAACCCAACAAATATATAGTGTTGATTTTTGGAGCTACATAAAAAGATAATTTATGTATATAGTCACTTTCTTGATCAGCCACACTGACTTGTTGAGAACATATATTCAAACAGCAGCTGGCTGATAGGGTAGACTTGCTGTACAATGTTTACAAAGGAAATCAAAGAAATGTAAAGTTTGTCTTTCCCACTGTAGTGGGGAAACAATTACTTAGGACCTAAGGCCGATTACAGTGTTGATCCTGCTCTGATATAATGGATTATTCTCTGTGCAATGCACTGATCCAGCTTTAAGTGTATTTCCATTCCACACACTATAGGACCAACAAACAGCACGGTATATATGTGATTGTACCATAGTGTAAAATATGTACAGTGTTGATTTTCAGTGTTAGAATGTTGATGATAATGATGACTATGATGTACTTTTATTGTGAAGGAAAAGAGATTTCTGGAGGCGGGTCATATAGGAGAAAGGGGACAGGTGATTTGCTGGTCTGAACAATGGAATGTAGCATTGGTGAAAAGCTTTGGCTTTGATTGACAGGTGACTGACTGCAGTTGCTACCATAGGGTTACAATGAGTAGAATGGGCTTTCCTCAACAACACAATGTGTTCTCACCTTAACAAACTCTTATGTGTATTCATTTTGGTATGTGCTATTTCTAAATCATAGTTCAGATATTGATTAGGAAATGAGTTATCGTGGACACCTCACCCAAAAATGTGATTTAGACACCACGAGGGTGTCATGCATTCTACTCTTTCTAGCTCGATGATTTCACTCTAGCGGATTATTCTTAACCGCTGGACTTTTAGATGCCTTATTTACTGAGCTATTGTTCTGTTCTGTTGCCCTTTAGTGGCAGTGTTAGGAGTGATGTGTATATAGTATTTATCTGTGTTTTGAGGTGACCTTACATCAACCCCATCTCTCCCCCTTCAAAATAAAAGTGTTATTTTGTCTTGAAATGTTACTTCATTCTTAAATATGACCACCTATTCACCTGAAACTGATAGAAATGTACTTACATTTATCCTATTTAAATGGTAAGATCAATTCAATACACTGAAGATCGAATGAAGTTTAAAGAAAATGCTAATTCCCTCTGCTTAAGCCACTAATTTGACATGCCTTGATTGTGGAGTGATGCATAAATAAATGTTATGGTTGCAAGACAAAGCATCAGCTTGTGTTCGATAAAAAAGGTATACTAAGTGAGATCAACATGACAGAGCTCTGAACAGAATACAAACAAAAACAAAGATTTGATAGAATTCCTCACCTTCTATTGTTCAACGTCAAGGTTTAACACTCAAGAGTGTAAAGTAGTAGTAAAGAGCTTTTGGATGTATGCTAATTCCACGAACATTATCTGTAAACACACGAGGTCAAATATACTGTAGGCTAGACACAGCATGAACATCTCACTTAGTATAACTTTATCTTTTGATATCCTGTTTTACAAGCTTGTTCACATATCCTACGTTAATATTCCTTGGAACTCGTATAGCCCATATTGCTCTTCAGAAATGTAGGCTACGTTTACACTTTTACTGTCTAGTCATTCAGAGATACTATAAGGGTTGGCTATACCTACTATATTCTGGGATACAATATGTGTTATTACATTTTGCACCCAAACAATCTGTATTGAAAATGTATCTGAGTGATTCTCAATTAGATTTTTCTCTCTCTCTCTCTCTCTCTCTCTCTCTCTCTCTCTCTCTTTCTCTCTCTCTGACAATGTTGCTTTGTCCCCATGGCAGATTTATATGCGCTGCTTGTTCTAAAGGGTGTAGGCATTCTAATGCCCTTCATGTGGCTGTAATAAATATGCTAATATTTCTAATTTCTCACCTGCAGCCTGCCGTGTCTTTCTTTTCATTCGCATATTGTCAATATTCTCTCCTTCTCTTTGCCTGCCTTTCTGTCTCACTCCTCTTCTCTCTCCCTCTCTCTCTCTCCCTCTCTTTCTCTCTCTCTGTCTTTATCTTTGAATGTCTACCACGTACAACAATAATGCGCCTGTGCTTTCAAAACTCCACTGGGACTATGAGAGCAGAGCGTTCTGTGCTCCTTCACATAAAACTAACGTGAAGACTTCACTTCATTAGCTTTGGCGATGTCACGAAGCCTCAAGGTAGTGAGTGCCTTCAGAAGGCTCCCTGGCCAATATCATAGTGAAATAGCTGCCCGTAGACATCTGGGAACAAGCTCATTCTTTCCCTTCTCAGATCTGCATACATAATGTCATTCATATCATTGCATTCTCAAATGACAAAATATGGATATTCTATAACTACATCTTCATTATGAGTGAATGCCAGTGTGTGTGTGAAACACACACACACACAGACACACAAACACATGGCTACAGACATAATGCTGTCTCTGGGGAGAAGTGAGGTCAGTGACTCCTGGCCTTGGTTAAAGCCCCTTAATGCACTGGTCCAGGTTCTGTCACTCTATGGCACAGCCATTACAGCCATTATGATTAGTCCTTCATATTAGCCCACATACTCCCTTATCTCTCTCTTTCTCTCTCTATGTATGTGTGTGTATGTGTGTATATCAGTGGCGGGCCATGCATTTCACACTTAGGCCTTCAGTGATGTCCTACTTATTCCGACTTCAATAAATACCTCTAATAATACCATAATTTATGACACCACGTGACCATGGCTGGAGAAATAGTATACAGAAACACACTTACGCACTACATTGCATCACCTCAATTGTTTACAAAACGGGCTATTTTCCATATCATGATTTATGTTAGGCCAGCAGAGAAGGCCTTGCTGGCCCTGACGGCCCACCACTGGTGTATATGTGTTATAGTAGTATTAATGGTAATAGTAATGATAATAATAATAATGATTGTTGTTATAGTTGTATGTGTATATATGTGTGTGTGTATATATATGTATATATTTAGTTTTAAATTTATTTTAAGCTTTTTGATGTAAGAGAGAGAATTGTGCCAATAAAGGCTTGGTTGAAGGTCTCTCTCTCTCTCTCTCTCTCTCTCTCTCTCTCTCTCTAACACGCCCCTCTCCTCATGGCTGTGTACTTTTGTCCATCCCTCCTGTCTGTTCCATCCACTTCACACGCTCTGCAGTCTTCTCTCTCTGGCTATTGCAGATGGTTTCATATGTGGTGTGTCTGCACAGGCAGAGAGAATGTCACCTGGTATATTTATTCTGCCTCCACGCAGACTACAGGGAGCCCTGTAGGCCTTGTCAATAGCTTCATCACAGTGTCGTTCCTGCCTGGCATCATGTGAAAAGGTCAGACGGGCCTATGGAGAACACCTTAAAATGCCACAGGTGATGGATGATGCACTCGTCATATTATGAGTGGGGGACACGCGTGTCCACACGCACACGCACACGCACACACACACACATGCATATACATACACTGTCATTCGTCCTCTTAGTTACATTCCCCTTACCTATTTTGGTCTGTTTCTATTTATTTTGGTGTGTCTGCATCTACTGTATCTGCCTCACACACACACACACACACGCACACACACACAGTGTATAAGGCGATGTCCCACAGGGCAGGTAATTGGGCTCCTCTGTCATTCTGTCAGGCATGGGTCAGTGTCCCCTTATGTGCAGCGAGAGACATTAAAATAACACCGGAGACCAAAGCATTATAGATCCACACTGACCTCTGAAGGGTCAGCCTCGTCTGAGTGTGTATGTGTACTGTTACAATATGTTGTATATATTGTGGGTTTGTAACTAGTGTGTTTTATATTTGCGTGTGATTGAATGATGGAAGCCATGCTCTGAAAAAATATACAGGAGTGGATACAATCTGAACAAGAGGAAAGAACTCATCAGCGTTTTGGTTATACTTGCTCCAGTTCCTCCCTTGTTCTTTCTGATGAAATTGTTTGTGAGGTCTTTGCCTAATCAAATATGGTGAGCTCAGACTGACTGTGTTCCGGTCCGTACACACACACACACACACACACATGTGCACATGTAAACACACACACACAACGTTTTTCTGTCTCATGAGGTTTTAGTTTGCTATCAAAGCGATTTCCTGTCTCAAATTTTCATCAGTAATCAAAGTTCCTGATTGAATTTGAAAAGTGAGCCCGGCTCTATAAATCACATTACATGCCTCACTCACATCATGCCTTCTCTCATCAGCCACAGGAATATAACGCCACTGTGTGTGTGTGTGTGTGTGTGTGTGTGTGTGTGTGTGTACAGAATGTGCACTAGATGTACTGTACATGTATGTTTGTGTATGTATGCCCTAGAAGAATAAATTGGCAAAGTAAAACAATAAAATACAAGTTACTGGCACATGTTGCTTTGCCTCCAGATTAGTTGCCCCTCCCAGAGAGCATACATTAAAATGAGTACATACATTATATATTCCTGGTCAAACATCTCTTAAGTCAGGAATTAAATTAAATAATAAATATGTTAACAATTAATTAATATAACTATAATATATAATATCCATCCATCCATCCTCTCTTGCTTATCCGGAGTCGGGTCGTGGGGGCAGCAGCTTCAGCAAGGGACCCCAAACTTCCCTTTCCCGAGCAACATCAGC
>JAODUH010000009.1:1363660-1399490 GCA_027564835.1 Typhlichthys subterraneus | reverse complement strand
CAGAAAAGTGTAATTTCTTCATTGTCGTCACATGAAAAGATATGCTCACATATTTGCAAATATGTGAGGGGTGTACTCGCTTTTGTGAGATACTGGATGTTGCCATATTGTCTTTCCCAGGGACATGCCTACATTTCCTGATAGGACAAAGCATTGACTGCATTGATTTACATGCTAGAATGGGGCTGCTAGATTTGCTTGTTTGAAGTCCTGACCTGTAGCTGATTGAGAAAGTACTGTATGTGCATCCTGAACAACAAACTATGGTAACACAGTCCCTATACAATTGTGTACTTGAAGACTTAATGAGGGCAGAAATTCTTCTTCAAACAGGTGTCTTCAGTGCCCACACATTTTATGTGCAAGTTAAGGACATATGTTCTATGGTGGTAAACAACTGTCCCAAGGTTTTTGAAGTGTACATTTTCACAATACATCACACTTCCTCGGACGCCAGTGCTACAATTGGCAGACCACTCTTAATGTCCTACTTACAAAATTCTTAACATTTCTCTGCTGTGTTTAAGTACGGCACAATGTGAAACATATTTAAAGTATTGTTTACCGATCATCACCTATTGCATCTTAACCGTCCTGGAGGGGTGGATTCATCCCTCTGTAGTCCCTTCCTAAGGTTTCTTCCCTTCCCCCCCCAATTTGTTTTAATTAGTGTTTTCCAAACTGTCCCAACTTTCCAGAACTGTGGTTGTTGTAAAGAACATCAAGTATTGGCCTTTGATCAAAACACCTGAGAACATTACAACCAAATGGACACAATGGAAGCCGCAATACGATTAAATGGTAAGATTTATTTATTGGACAGAACGGTCACCAGGGTTACAAACATGAAGAAGCGGACATAGTGACGAGATGAACACCAGGGGGAGCCCTCACCATGTACACACCCACTGCCCCCCAAGAAAGGTCAGGTTTCAACTGCCTTCTTGGCAATGAGAAAGGTGATCCATCTTTCAACCTATCACCAAATGTTAATATGGAGGACCATTCTCTATCTCCCCACCATTCCCTGTGACCTCAGAACAGAAAGCACAAAAATGGCTATTTCACAAAATATTTTACTCTCCTTTACAGGTTTAAGGACTGAGGAAATACACTCTTGGGAGGAGAGCCAAAAGACAAAACAAGTGAAACATCACTAAGACCACAACATGGAATAAGACAAAACCAATCTACTAAAACAACAAATAGAAAAATAAGAGGGTGTGGGATACGACACTAGGATGACATTTGTCTTATATAAACATTATATCAGCTTCTCTGAGATCTACAGCTGTAAGGATACTGTGGGGACATGTAGGATGATGTTGCTATAAAGGCTCTGAGCTCTGCAACCCCCCCCCCCCCCCGGGGCCCCTCTACGTCACTGTCGCATTCTTTCTGACACAGGACCCGTTAGGTTTACTCATTACTGCGAGATATACGACACAAAGTTTCACATATTTGCATATAGCAGTGCATTATGCCACTTTTTTCTTTTAAACAACTTCATGAATTGAAATCTCCAACACCTATTTTAAAACGGGGTGGGTCACATGAGAGGGCTATGAGACTGATAGGCAAAGGGAGGGATGAAAAGAGAGAGGATGGTCGTAGTGTGTTGGAGGAAGTGGTATTGGTGGGGGGGGGGGGGGGGGGGGGGGGGGGGTTGTGGGTTCTGCTCGCTGCCTGGATGGATGGGCGGGGCTAGATATTAGCAGCGAGTCTCGTAGATGCCGGAGCGGCCAATGTAGCGCACCCATTTGATGACGTCGTGGTCACTGTAGTTCAGCTTGGACTCGAACACCTTCAAGTAGCGCACCTTCAGCCCGGACGGGGCGAAGGGAACCTGCGGAGACACACAGCAACTAGTCAGTGCACGCAGGCTGCCTCTAAGACGCATGTCAACCTCCCTAACGTCAACTAAAGATGAAATTACAGCATCTATAATGAATGGAAAGAGACTAGCAGAGCAATGTCTGTAAAAGGGACAACCAGCATGGCAAAAACTGAAACATGAACGCGGTTACATTTTCAGACAAATAGTTTCAAGCTCTGTTGAGACATCTCAAATTGTAATACCACATCCAGTAACATTTTGATGAATGGAACAAACATTTAAAACATGCTGCAAACTAAATTCCCTAATATTCCATGATTTGACCAAAGATTTCCCTGACTTTCCTTGTCTGCAAAAGAAATTCCATGAACGGTGTGAACCTGCAGCCTACGTTGGAGCTCATAATGTGCGAGAGTTTGACACAGCATGTTACGTGAAAGGATTATTAATAAGCCTACACAACTGAGCCCTGGTAAAACATGACAAAATAAGTTAGACTAATATATTCTATGAATGTGGCAGTAGAACAAGCGGTTACCCAAGTGGTTAAGTGAACCTTGTACAGTCTTACCTCAAAGTTCATGGAGATGGGGGGCCTGGCCCATTTCTTCTTATCGTTGGTGGGCAGCAGTTCGATCTCAGCGCTGATCTGAGACTCCTTCATCCCAGCCATGCGCTTGATCCTGTGTACACACACACACGCACGCACACGCACATGCACAGCTATGAAGTGCTATGAAGTGCTAATCCAAGGCAAAATGTTGTTGGACTGTGCCGACACTCACTTCCAGACGATGGCGTTCTCACTGGCTTTGTACTTGGCCTTTCCTTTCATACAGATCACCTGCACACCACTGGTGTTAAGGGGCGTGGGGATTCGCACCTGCACACGTTAAAGCAACAGCGCTTTATTCAGAAAGTTAGCTACGTACATTTAAACATAGGCACACAAGAAAACGCAACGGCCTCTGTGTAAAAGGCCACTGCCAGCTCACCTCAATCTTCTGGGCCAGGAGCGAGGGCTTAAAATTAGACTTGATGACCACTTTGACCTCCAGCTTGGTGCGACCAACTTCCCTGACCAGGGGAATGACTCGGAACGGTAGGATGATGTCCTTGGTGGTGCGGTACCTGGAAGGGCAGGCCCAGACAGACAGACGGTCAAAAGCCATGGAGAGAGAAAGCTCCGTGTGAAAATCCCCAACAGTGCTGGAGGCCACCCACCTCATGAGCTCATACTCTCCGTCAGGGGGGATGAAACTGATGCTGCGCTCAGAGTCAAACTTGCTCAGACGAACACACTGATGGAAGGTACAGTCGTCGATGGCTATCGACTGTTTACCACTGCAGTCGAGGAAAGAGTGTGATATTAGGACCGGCCACACACACAAGATAGAAGACTGATGTAAGTGGGGCTAACTACCAGGGACAACTAAACACATCACCTCTAAATCCCCTGCCACATTAACACATCTGTTAAGGGGTCATCGTAAGTAGGCCTGTCACGATAATTACTATATCGACTTATTGTGCGATATATAAAATGAACTTGGATCATTTTTTAGACCGCGATAATGTATTTACACGCGTGTTGCTGACACTACATGTAGCTACACACACAGAGATAGAGAAGACAGAGACTGCCTGGTGTTAAGTGTCTATTCCAGCAAACTACGTTTCGAATAATAAATGCAAAAATACGGCATTAGGTTTTATTTGTTTCAAGGAATGTTTAATAGCCTACTTAGCCAAGCAATGAACTTGGTTTAACAAATCACAACAAATAATGTCGCATGACAATAGCGGAAACAAGGTGCATTCGCCGCGAATATAAGCAAATTGTTTGAGGAGATAATTCTATTACTTTACCCACATACTTAACGATCTCCCAAACATACGAACTGTATCACTTTCATTTTAAAATACCATGAAGTTTCTCCTCCTTATCAGAACGTAATTCACAGCCAGCCTATACCGTGACAGTTGTGTCGTGCAGGCTATTAGACAAGTGTGTTGTGATGCTCGTTTAAATGGCGCAATATTTTGTAGCGACAGTTGTAGGTTACTATATATTAAAAGGTTTTGTGTTTTAGTTTAGCTACTTCTCTCCCTGGTTCCCTTGTCGAGTCCTTTACACTGCATTATTTAGTCAGCCAGTCTTGCCCTTGTCTTTTCTTGTCTGTCCTTAAAATGACAATATCGCTTATCGCGCTAATTTCTGGGACAATATAGCGAGAGATAGAAGAAGAAAAAAAAAAAAAAAAAAAAAAAGGTATCGTGACAGGCCTAATCATAAGGGATATATACACACCCACTATAGCCGAGTAGTATGGGGGTAGGTTGTACACAACAATGCAGATTAAAGAGGGTGTGCTTGATCTGTGAAGTGCAGGAGGGGCAACATATGGTATGTTCTAGTACAAGATAAGGAATTCTTAGAATAGTTTAAGCAGAGGACATTGGACAAGACAATAGTGTGTGTGTGTGTGTGTGTGTGTGTCAGAGGCTCATCAGTACAGTACCAGGACAGTTATCAGTACAGTACCTTCCTCCCCCTAAATCACTGAAGGACAGCACATAGAAAAGAAAGAGAGGGAAAGAAAGGAAAGATGCATCCAAAAAATAGATAGAAGATTCAAAAATAAATATAAAGCCATAGGAAGGTCAAGGCTAGCATGCAACACACACGCACACACAGGGACTTACTGCAAGACAAGTAGGCCCCTTTAACAACTCAAATCAATGTTAGTTTTCATTTACTGGCCTTCATGTAGACACGCAATCACAAACCCAGGGCTTTAACACAAAGGGGCTCTATGTCTCGCATCAAAGACAGGTCAGCTAACGAGGTACACAAGAAGAGACAGGCCCTCGTGAGAAACACGACCCCACACCACTGACTCACCTCTTCCCGGCCTCATCAGAGGCCCCTCCCTTCCCTTGCTTGTCGATGACGATCTTGTCGTTCATGCCGAATTTACACTCGGGCATCCCGCTCAGGTAGCTCTTCATCACCACGCGGCCCGACACGTGGGCGCTCAGGACCTGGCCTGGGAACAGGAACATGGTTAGACACGAGGTTCCGCTTGGTTGCTTTCGCTGAGCTCAAGGTCAAGCGCACACACACACACAAATGAAGGGCTACACGCTACAGGTGCAAAATACATTGACTCAATATCATAATGGACAATATATTGAAAATGATGCAGAAGGTATACAGCATTACGTTTATTTTGTGGATAGACGTGTCCGTTGGCTGTGTGGCTTAGTCGTGTTCCATTTAGGACACAAAATGGTGATGCGTGGCTGACGACACAATGGAGTGGCCAAAAATAATGCCTCCTTGGTGGCTTGGAATTGCTGTTGTGGTACCAGTCCAATATAAACTTAATCCATTGTGCTGCATTTTGCCATAACTTGTGTTTTTACTTATGTTTAACAATATCAAAATTAGGATCGATATTGCAATTTTCGTGAGTTCAATATCAAATGTTACCAGACACATGTATGGCCAAGTATCAGGTCCTAGGCTTAATTAACATAAAACCACTTTAATCCAACTTCTCTTAAATAAGAGAAGCAACATTACACTACATTGCATGCATTTCATTAGACAAATGTGCGACTACCGAGACACACATTTGTTTAGACAAATGTGTGTCTAAACAAGACACACCCTACAGCTTTGTGAACAAAACAAAGTCTATTTACAGGCGACAGGATTAGATAAACGGACCTTGCGGGGACATGAGCAGGTTGACGCTCTCCAACACGTCCAGGAAGAGCTCGTTGCGGCGATACTTGATGCCCTCGCGACGCCAGCCGATCTGGCCGGTCACCTGGCTGGTGATCTGAGACTGCTCCTCCTTTGTCTGAGGAGCAGACCGGAGGAGAGACGGGGCGGGGAGACAGTGAAATGGAATCATTAGCGGCAAAAGGGAAACATAAACACATTAGCGTAGAGCACGCGTCTCTCCATTAAGCAGCACGAAGACTTAAGTGTTGCTCTTACCTGATGCTGTTTGGATGTATGAGGACGGCCACAGTATGGAAAGGTGGAGAGGATGGGGGAGAAAACAGGGAGAAATAGAAAGAGATGTCAGACTTTCACTAAAGGCCAAACCCAACTGGCAAGTATGTATGCATTTGTCTAGTTTAAAATGCTCACATTTGTACAATCTGACCTTGTCTGGTCTAACTGGAGTGAATATTAAGACAGTTTTCATTCATTTGAGTTTATACCACTGGTCACTGACCTGTCCTTTGATGCCCTGTTGGGTGATAAAGGTCTTCAGGGCGCCGGTCTCAGAGTTCTGGGGATAGCCAAAGTCCAGGATCTCTGTACAAACACAGCAAACACATAGCGTGATGAACTGGGTGAACTCAAAAACCAGATCAGGCAGATTATATAATGTATTAGAGGTCAAGATGAACTTGAAGAGATGGGATGTTTAGCAGTCAGAAAGAGCAATGCAATAATATAAATGAATCAAATGATGATCAATCATCAAAATATGCCATCAGTTCTTTTTTGGATAAGGACCGCTAGTAACTTCAGCAAGGACATGGGCAGAAGTATGTCCCAAGGCTAATAAAAACAAGGCACAGGAACCCCCCCCCAATCACATGGTATAAAATATTTAGTTGCCAGGCCAAGTAATGTGTACGGGTTGCCAAGGGTTGCATGTATAAAAGTAGGCCACTAAGTCCATGAAAGTAATTGACAGGTTTATATATATATATTTATAGCACAGGTTGCATTTATGATATTGTATATTTTCTTATATTTACATTTTTGGAAGACAAAAGTTTGGGATCAAATAATTTGGAGGACCACCCAGAGCCCCTGCTGAAGACCTCTGCCTAAACAAGCCATCTCCGTGCTTAGCTTACCGTCCAGCAGCTCGTAGATGAGCACAAAGTTGTTCTTGATGTTCTCCTCGCTGATCTTGCCAAAGTAGGCGGCCATGACGTCGCACATCTTGTAGAGGAACTCGAAAACCATGGCGGCGTTGACGTTCTGCTTGGTGACAGCTGCCAGCCATATGTTGGAGCGCTTGACGTGGAAGAAGCTGGTGCGGGCGATGTTGGTCACTGGGGAGCGCACCTGCTGCCGGGCGTGGATCACGTTCACGCGGAACGCATCCACCGCGTTGCGCCTGAGCACCATGGCAACAGATGGGGGGGGAAGAGAACAAGAACGCTGGCCGTTAAGGCTGGGTGAGACCAATTCAGCACTGATGCTGCCAAGGCTGAACACATAGGTGCCGTTTGCCAGGAAAGCTTCTATCAAGAATAAAATAGAGCCAAGTAGAAGAACCACCTCCACCCATCCATTTCAAAGCTTTCCATCACAAGGCGTTAGTTGGAGACTTTCTACAAATAACTAAACCATTAACAGAAAAGAAAATGGGGGTGGGGGGGGAATGTCCAATCCTCCAATTTTGGCACATCCAGGAAATATGGTCACGATAATTATAATTATCCAGTGGGGGGGGGGCCCCCATTTCATTTGCACTCAGAACTAGGCTGGCAACCCCCCTGTGACTTTCCAGTATTATACATAATTAGCTGGATTTACACATATATAGTGAGGGAAACGTTAAGATATTTACCATCTTTTGATCCAAATCTGATCTCAAACATTAAATAGCCAGATCTGGGACATAACGGGTAAATCTTGATATGAAGAAGAAGGAGAAAGAACAAGCTGTTCTACACATTAAGATAAAAGACACTTTAATGCCAATTTGAAATCAGGAAAAGTGTTCCTGATTGATGTGGCTAACAGAGATTGCCACACTGCTCACACATTAGCAGGATAATGTGAGAGCAACCTCTGAGCAGAAAACTAGACGAGATTTAATTCCAAACACAAAACAGAAGATCTTTATGAGATTTACACAAACACTGATACCCAGGGCAAATTACTTGCTTCCACAAGCTGTCAACAGAAATATGCATTTGAGAGATTCTGGTAGACTTACAGGGGAAAATAAAAATTGTCTGACCTATATTATAGCTTTCCTATATTGTGCAATACCAATAAATCTAGGCAACACAATTATCAAACACAACGTATCTTTGGCTCAGCCAAATTACTGTTTACCTGCCCTAAAGCCAGCAATGTAGTTAAGCAATGCAGTAGTGAAATGAGTGAGAAAAAGCCTCCTCTTCCCATGTGGATTAGCAAAATACAAAACAGGCTGCTAGAAAATATATGCTATTAGCTTACTTACAGCACCCATTTGTTAAAGAATGCACTTTAAATGTCTCAGTATGCAAGGGTGGCCACGTACAAGCTTAGCTAGATTATTTCCTGCTGCTGAATCATGAAGGATTAATGAGCTGAAGTGACCAGGGACATAAAGATGGCAGCTTCCTGGACTATGATGGGAGGCTGCCATCTTGACGTGCTTGTTCTTAGAGCTGCAGCTGGACTTTATCAACAACACAATGACAACTCTATAGAGGATCCACACGGCTACATTTATTATAATACATTCAAGTTACTTCCACTAAAGGCTCCCGGTACAAAATATATCTATTCTGCCAACCGCCTGATCCCATGCTCAGATAACATGCTAAAAGCTATACCGGTAGATCACCTTGTTAGCACCTATACTGATGAAGTTAAACTGATGCTGGCTGGATTACTGACTCATTTGCTGCCATGTCTGAATCTGGAACCTTATTGGCTTTAATGTTCAGTCAGGTGACATGCTGAGGAGAAAGATTCATCAGGGAAGGCGCTGTGAGGTCAAAGTGCATGCACTTTTGGGTGGGAGCGGAGGTTGCCGATTGGTTGCCATGAGAGGTAAGGATCATGCTAGATATTCTGGAGCATCTCTTACCTATTCCTACAGGGGCCAAGATGGAGAGATGGAGGAAATAATGGTGACAAACGGATAAAGAGAGGGAAGAAGGATGATGTGAAAGGAGAGGACAACATTTCTCAAAATACATTTCCATGCATGTGCGCACACACACAGTCGCACACACTGAAAGAGCAAGTAATGTGGTTCTGAGCAATTTGGCTATACCCAGCTAAAAACCAGCACACACCAATTACAGTGACGCATAAAAGCAAAACGTTGATCGGTGAAGACTTAAGAATTATTAGCTCAATCATATCAATGGGGAATATAAGTGCATTGACTGGGGTGTAATAAGTGTAGGAATAATGATGTTGCCCAATAATACAATACAAAAAGGTTCGTAGCTAGGTGGGTTCTGCACATCTGCTGGAAACTGGATACTCTACAAACCATTAAACATTAGTTCAATTAGTTGATTAACAGGATATATAGCAGGTGACATTTTAAGTTTCCTTTCAACACAGCCAATACAATTAGACAACGCTAGCCTACATGTTCTAGGGCTGAACGATTAATCGCTTTCAAACCGAAATTCTGATTTGAACCAATGCAATTAGCAAATTGCACGGCATGCGATATATATGCACATCTGACTTGGTAGCGTCAATGGTTGTATTTGCATGCCGTCCTCCTTGTTTGAGGGTAATTCTAACTAATCATCATCATGATATTCAAGACTATATTACTATGGTACGTAGCCTGGCTACACGGCACGCCCACCAACAAGTGAAACACAAGGAAACACATTTGTGGGAGATCTGCTGAAAAAGAAGCAACGAGCTAGAAGCAACGTCGGAAAATGTAGGGTAATCCAGAAGAAAAGCAAAGAGCGGTCAACAGACACCACGCTTACAGTAGTGCCTGCTGTATGGGCCCTATTAGCATGCTTGTGCATGGCCATCCAATATGTGCAACTAAGGTATTGTGCAAGCCAAAGCGACATGCTGGGTGAGAGACTGCTGAAAAGCAGAAAAGACCTGCATCATCTATGGCCAACTCTTGACTGAGATGAACAATGTTATGCCAAATGCGAATGGTGAATGTAACTCGGTACAGTAGTAGGACATGTTTCACGGCAATGAGAATGTTACTATCTCAGGCGGAGCTAAATCGGAGCTAGATCATGTCCATGATGAAGTTATGTGTGCCACGTGTAAATAACAGCAAGCAAAACCTGCTTGTTCCAACTGATTGGCCGATCACCCATAAGCGCCCTAAAACAATGAGAACAGCGCCCACTAAAGTGCACAGACACTGGAACCGTGGATGCGGGAGTTTCTAGCATCAAACATGGGGGGGAGAGGGAAGACTAATGAGAATACACATGCCTGCTAAATCACTAATTGAACTGTATAACAATGAACAGGCTGTGTTTACCTGTATTTGTATATTCAATCTCTAACAGGCAAGCCAAGTTCCAAAATGTAACGTTAGAGAGCGTAAAGATTGGCTAAAAATGATTTCAGAATATAAAAATATGTTTATATTTATTTTAGGGATGCTGAAATGCAATTTAGGTGTGTTTAAGCACATCTAAAAAACGTCTAAAATTTCCAATGTGCACAGAATGTAGTCGCATGTCCTAAAATGCAATAAATCCACGCTTAAAGAAATAAACTGTATCTTTATGCTCTCTTCTTTTCATTCGAATATAGAGCTGTTAATAATTTGATGCCATCTCATGTGGTAATGCTTCATAACATGTTTTAAATACATTAAACTAAATATTGACTAAAAAAATATCACAAATCAAATAGCTTAAATCGTTCAGCCCCAACATGTTCTCTCCTACTAAGCAGTATTGCCAGTCAAAATTATTAATCTAATCGTGTTCTAATGAACTTTTTACAATATATAATCCAAATGCCCATAAAAACAAAAATAAAAAAGACAAAATTATGATTACTAGCAAAATCACATTTGAACTTTCAGCTAAAAGTGTAAATTATACCACACACTGCATTATATTTAGGAAACCAAACTGCCCTTTCTCAAAGTAAACATTTTGTTAAAAGCAGATTGAAAACAAATATCTCCTCAAAAATAAAATGTTCTGCAAGTTATCAAACACTTGCTATGCCAGTCACAGAGCAAACCCTACAAGGAAAAGTATACTCTCATCCAGACGCCACCTCAGATGCCCTGATGCCTTCCGTTTCAGCCATTCAAAAGAAAAAGCTGACTACCACCTGTCTCGTATTTTAAGTAGAAAAGTTCTGCCGATCGATCCCTACAAGTAACATATCGTCTTCCTTATTGCTCCTATTGAACAGCATATATTGTAAGAACAGACTGTGTGTGTGTGGCGTGTGAAGCTTGCCTTCACGCTGGTCAGGAAAGACATACAGCCTGATGTGAGGGTCTAGCAGTGGTATGAGTCGTTAATAAATGAATGACAGGTGTGACAGTTAGGCTACCTGCATGTAGTGTACGTATGCTGATATGGACAAGGTTAAAGGAATTATGCAAGGTTCACTGCATAAGCCAACATTCACATTTCAGACAGGTGGAGGAGGAACCCTCCTTCAGTTACCAAGGCTGATGCATGTGGAAATAATGCATTGCAGAGGGGGTGCCAAGCTACATCTTCAGTTACCTGCTGCCCTCGTCTTACCCTATGTCATCACGGTAGACGCGGGAGATAAGGACCTCTCCCTTGTGGTTGTAGATGAACAGTCCTCCGATCATCGTGGCTGCTCTTCACTCCCAAATGGCCATGATGAAATCAAAGCCCACCTGAGGAGACATGCAAAGGAAATGGGACTCGAGAGAGGCAGGTGTGGACCCACATTACAGAAGGATGTGTGTCCCCTAGCCCTCCATCCGCTCTTTCCTCTCACTCCATTTTCAGCTGAATAGACACTGCAGCTGCCCCCATTGTGGCGACTCAGTGTTTCAACCATGGTTTCAACACGCGCATGTGCACACACACAACACACACACACACAAAACAGAGGCCTTGGAGTCTGCCCAGTGCCCACCCATCCATAGTGCCATTCCAGGGTTCCTTCTCAGATTAGGGGTGGGTTAGTCTAGTTGGCACATAGAAGGCACCAGATAACAAACATTCTATTTTTCCTTCGACACATCTTTGTTAATTGAGACTTGAAAAAAAAATACAAAACGCACCTAAGGTACTGTATATATGGCCTATAGTAAAGTTGAACAATAGTGCTTGTTATCCTATATTCTGATAGACTTTTTTTTTTAATATAATATTTCCATTCAGAAAACGGGGTTCTTGTTCACCATTGACAAGTGACAGGTCTCAAATGATTGATCTTGTGTGACAGAATATTAAGTCAAACGCGGGACAAATGAACGCTTGATGCAGAACGTGTCACCGATATAGGTCCGATATTTTCAATTCCACGACAGATCAGGGGCGCTATAGTGTGTCGTGACCAGGGATAGGGGGGGGAGACGACACAAAAAAACGATTTACTCGTCCTTCTCTTGGCATTAATCAAGATGTCTGCTCTGCCGGGCCATCAGTACACCTTCATAAATCTTTAACATGTTCACACTTTTGTCAAACAGTGGGCAGAGTGCTAGTTATAAACAAGTGTTTGCATTTTGATTAGGTGCTGACCGAACTAAAAGAAGAATGACCTTTAGCTACATACGATGAAAGTGATGGGGAGACGTTAGCCACCAAGCAAGATCGCCAATGTAGCTTACGCTAGCTAGCTAGCTAGCTAGCTAGCGTAGCCGCTGCTATAAATGCTAACGCTTGCATCGTTCAGAATCTGAACAGTTTTTGTGGTCTTAAATTATACACATTAATCGAGTCAAAATCGGCATTGTTAAATGCAGTATAATGACCTTATCCTTGTTGTCTCTCACCCGCTGCCGGTATTGCGTGACTCTTTCGCCGTGGATGTGTTTCTGGATTCGGTTGCTGGATCACAGAAGAGCCAATTCCGTTCTCCCCCCTCCTTTCCTTAAATGTGTCAGCTGACTCTCCATCTCGACCAACGCACCAGCGTTCCGGTCAAAAAGGAAAAAGGCGCGGCAGTAACAATGTTCAAGCCGCGCCCAAGTCCTTTATGGTGCGTTTGCGATCAAAATGCCTACTCTTTTAAATCAGTTTGGGCTTTATTGCTTCATTGCCTATGTTCCACTGAGAAGCGATTCAATTGTAAGAAGTACAGGTAGGTACTATTCCCTAATTGCAATACACTATTTATCCTAAAAATGCATTGCATAGATTAGATGTAACAAATATATTCATAAAAAAAAAGTACATATTTCAGAATTACCTGCATGCAGACTACCACAACACATCTGTGCACCAGATGTGTCTGGCTGTCTGTCACATTCCTTTTCTGAAAAGCTTTTGCTTTGTGCAAATGGAGCAAACATACATGACCTAAAACAATATTGCTATTACAGAATAGATCTACCAGCCTGGCGTACAAGCACTAAAGCAATAAAAAACCACAGAAGACATCAAGGTTAAGTCATAAAACTATATTTATAAATAAAAAGATTTTTATTTCCTTAATAAAAGAGTAGTGTGAAAGACATGGTAAGATTTTTTTCCCCCCCACTATACACATTATCACAAGACAGAGACTGAAATTGCTCTGGTTATCAGATGAAAATGTAGTTATGTAGTTTAAAAAAAGACTTTCAAAGCTGGATGCTCATGTTTAGTGTTGTAAAAATGAAGCTATATGCTACATATATATTTATATATAGAATAAAACAAATGCATTCTCACAAAAGGACCTTGGTTCTCTTTGCACTAGATACAACCTTTACAGTTTCTTTCCCTCTTAAGTCAAGCAAACACATCTTACAATCTGAATTCGGTTGACTGTTCATTTGTTTCTCTCACTTCCTGCTTTTGCCATGGGAGGGCTTGTTAGGTCAGAGAGGGGATGTGTGGGGGAAGAAGCAAGAGGATATAGGGAAGAGGCTCTATTTTCTCTATTTTCAACTTCTTTCAGTTCAACTGTCGTGGCCGGATGGGGGAGGACAGAAAGAGTTGAGATAAGTAGAAGAAGTTGCAGAGTAGGAGTGCATATGAAAAACATCCAAGTTGAAAAGCGCCGAGTCATCTTCCCCAGCAACCCCTATCCGCCCCCCCCCCCCCTCCCTCCCCCCCTTGTCCTTGATGTACCACGAGGGAGGGGAAACAGACAGACGCTTTGGTTCCATAGGCCTGTAGGTTTTTCTTCACTGAAGAAAGTATGGCCGCTACTACTAGAAATAAAAGCATGAGAGAAAGAAAATGGAATAAATATTACACTGTTATCCCCCTTGTGCTCTCAGGAAAGAGAACAAGTTTGCATCCCATTCATTGACCCAAGTATGTTAACTGACCCAAGTAAATTATCTGCCATCCTTCCTCCACCCTGACCAGCTTCACCCTGACAACAGCAAGCCCAATGCTACTTTGCCTGGCCTACACCTGCCGTTACATAACATCAACGAAGAACTCCCCGGCGTTTCCCACCGCCATGCGCAACGACTGGCGCGAGGCGGTCATCTCCGGGGGCACCGTGGGAAGCTCTCTGCCCGGGGGTGCACCGGGGGCAGCCGTGGATGGGTGCGGGGGCTGGGGGGGCAAGTAGATCAGGCCGGGGGCACCGTAAGAGATGGAGTGGCCACTGCGGTGGCTGACGGAGCTACGCACACTGCGCTCACTAGGGGGCGCCATGGAGCGCTCGCTGGGAGCCCGATGGCTCCTGAGCTCAGTTTCACTGCCGCTGCCACCGGACTTGCGGCCTTCATTCTTACTGCAATTAGAACCACTGCTTCCTGTGGACAGATGGAGGGAAAACACATTTAAGAGACAGAGAATAATGTTATCTTGTTACCAGAATACCCATAATCCCTTCACATCCACCTTTATACATTTATCTATACTAAATATACATCTATAGCAGGGCTATTCAATTCCAGTCCTGGAGGGCCACTGTGCTGCATGTTTTAGATGTCTCCCTGCTCTAACACACCTGATTCTAATGACTGGGTTGTTATCAGGCTTCAAAATACCAATTCATTAGAATCAGGTGTGTTGGAGCATGGAGACACCTAAAACATGCAGGCAGCGGCCCTCCAGGACTGGAATTGAATAGCCCTGAGCTATAGTATGGCCCTGTGGGTGATCCTATCACAAGTGGACATATCTAAGTACCCCCCAGTCTGTATGGTTTTGATTCCTTCTGCTTTTAAATTGTAGGCAGACTACGAACAGGAAGTGCATTGTCGCCTCCCGTAGATTGAAACCAATTACGTATTCGGTCATTGAACACAAATGTGTGTGCCAATTTGCATATAGAGCGGGGGAAGTGAGATCCGATCACCAGCTGTGAACTGATACTATGAGCTGTCCACTTGTCATCAGGTCACCCCAGAGGAGCGAACAAGGCCTAGAACATGAAATTAATGTCAACACGCTGTGTTGATTTTACACACTTTACTTCGCATAAAAACAGGGAACACATCATACATTGAGATAAGCAGCCTGACGGATAGCAGGCAATTCAGATTGATACCTGAATGTTAGCTCTAAACCTGAGAACACATTCTCTCTTTGTTTCAAATATTCGACACAGAATAAAGTGGAACGACGAGGTCTCCTAGAACCAAATGCGTGCACACACTAGAGACCACTCACCACTGTGCAGGCTGCCGGCACTGCCAGCTCCACTCGTGAAGGGCTGGCCCAGGTCATGAGGTGCCTGGGGGTTGTAGGGGTGAGGGATGGGGAACTGGTAGGGCAGGGCCATGGGCCAGGGGGCTGCCCCAGGGTGGGGCAGAGGGGGGACAGTGTCCTGGTCAGAAGCCCCCCCGCTGGAACCGTCGTGGTCATGAAGGGAGAGGTGAGTCATGTCTGCAGGGGACAGTCGGACAAGAAGAAGAATAATTCATAAGTGACTGTGACAAGTTAAGTGTGCGTAAAAGGATCATGACAGGTGTAAAAAAATAATAATTTTAACGCAAGGAAAAAAATGTAAACAGTGAATGGAGTGTGTAAACGTGTGCTTACTTTGCATAAAATCTACACATGGGATTTTCTTTACCAAAATGCGAGAGTTTGATCATTTATTATGGCTTCAAATGTCTGTCACTGGCCACACGTGCATTTAACCATTTTATTATGCATTTGCAGATAAACAGGTGTCCACATAGTGTGTGTAAAACATGTAATTAGGAAATTAAATGAAACATTTCTATTAATCCACATTATTATTTGCTAACGCAAACTTAACTTTACACCATTAGCCACTTATTAAGTATTCTTCCCCTTACTCATTTGCCTGCAAATCACTTAACATTTTGATTAAATACGACAATAAATCAATAAAAATGTGTTGACTTGTGCCGGACTCATCCAACCACTTACTGCCACAGAGGTCTCCAAAGATGTAGTAGCACTGCTCGGAGAAGGTGATCTTGTTGACCGTGTGTCGGATGTAGCCAGCCTTCAGAAGGTTGCTGGCGTATTTGCGGGCTTCGCGGCGATCTGAGAAGCCCTCTATGTGGTGGAACAACCAGTCCACCACATCTGACCCTGAAGACAACACACATTTCATTGACTCACTTAACACCACTAACCCTAACCCCAAAAAAGCATCTTGGTGGGTCCTGAGTCCCAATCGGAGAACCACTGGGCCATAAGCACACATACCGATAAAGGCATTGGCAATGGTGATCTTCAGCCACATCCTGTCTCGTACCTCCAGACCTGACTCTGGGGAGGCCATAGCCTTAGCAACCGTTGCCATGTCACTGTGGATGGACAGGTGGAAGTCATCGAAGCCTGGGAAAAGATTTAGAGACAGACTGTAAGTTAACCTGGGAAAACAAAGGCTCTTCTGCTAAACTTGTCAAATTCAGTTCATTTCAATTTGCCTCCTTTATAGAGAAATGTACTATCCACCGCTCATGTTCATTCTGTAGCTGTTGTTTCTTTACTAAATATGTATGAATCCTAGTCTGGGCTAATATAACGTTATTGAATACTATGAAAGGTAATGATGAAATGTTTGCTTACGCAGATAACAATTGGCATGGAGATAACAAGAAAGTCACGGGCGTGTCAAGACCACCGTCCCATAGAAAGCAAATAACTCCATATCTACTCCCACACAGATTATAGGGAAGATGAGCACTGAGAATTATGTCTACATTCTGACAGGAGAGAGTTATTGGGCAGATGGGAACCAAACACAGCTAGTCTTGGAACAGTGAAGATTCTTTGGAATGCAGAGCAGGGCAGGGCTGCTCGAAGCACCGAGACTCTTCTAACACAGCTAGAGACATCTGGGGCTCTAGTCACACAACCGTATTGCTAAACTTAAGATGGGAAGTTAAAAAAAAAAAGGAAGGAAACCCACAGATATATTGTGTAAACCAGTGGTTCTCAAAGTAGGGTCCCCAGGCCTATTGCCTGGGGGTCCACGAAATAATGGATAAAAAAACTGCAACTATTTGCGGCAATATAACACATTGTGTCCATTACCTACTTTAGCGTTAGGCCAATAAAACCTCTAATTTGTTTGTTACACATCATGCCAATCTGTCATGAATCAATCACTTTATGCAGGTCACAACAAAGCATTTAGCTGCTAGCTACCTTGATATAATAACTATTAGTGAAGTGCAGTGAGCGAGCATGGAGAAATACCTGTGTCAGACAAAATCATCAAGTGAAGATAAAATCAAATTAGCTAAATTGAAAAAATATGATTTTCAAATAGTTCCCATGACATCTAAGAATATATGGTAGAAAACATATCAAAGTCCTTATAGTCTTACATAATGTCTCTGAGCATACGCTTAAAAGACAGGGTCAGGCATTCTTTCTAACTTCGAGCTTAAATGAAAACAGTATAGCTCTGCAGTCCACCGTAATAATACAATACTTATATGCAGCCCTTGCTCTGTGAATAAACAAAGTGGCGAACACCGCTCGTATCAACCAAGCCCTAGCCTAGCACTACGCTTTGCTTTACTGTGCATTTCGATGTGCGATGCGGCCCCGCGGAGGACCGCGGAGCGATACTGTTGATTTGAGCTCGACGTTAGCAAGAATGACATTCTTGCTAATGCCTTCAAGTGATACGATTATGAAGGGAAAATGTTCTCCTCTGTAAGGGGTCCCTGGCCTGGCCCAAAAACGTTTGAGAACCCCTGGTGTAAACAACAATAACTGTGTGTGTATACATTTGTAAAATAAACATAATCTATAGAATATTCAGCCCCATGTTTCCCCTTTTCTGAGGATCAAGCACAAATATCAGCAAATGTGACTAAATCTTATTACCGGTATGTGCTTGTGTGCAAATACTTAGATTTCCAGTGAACAGATGTGTTGGTCAGCAGCACCAGAGTGCCCTGCCCACACAAACCGCAGCCGTGCCTAATAGATTGAGACATTGAGACACGCATACAGGAAGATGCCTTCTCTGACTCACGCTCAGTCTCTGGGATGGAGCTGCTGATGGAGGAGCTAGTGGAGGTCACTGTGCTCATGGAGGGGCTCATGCCGTATGCGGGGTACACCCCCGTCATCGCAGCAGTGTGGGATACCCACGCTGCAGGGTCAATGGGCCGGATCGGCTCACCTGCACGGAGGGAGGGGTAGATTACTGCTCAATTATGGCATGGCGTAGAGCTCGATGTGAGAAGGACGTCCAAGTGAGGAAATAGGAATGACGGCGGGTGAGACTCACTTCTTGGCAGAGCAAAGCAGCTACGAGGGTTGGGGTCCCAGCACTTGGCCACCGTCAGGGTAATGGGGCTAACGAGAAACACAGCAACAACAGTTTACTTCCGTCTCTGAGAACGGGGCTGTGAGGAAACGTTTGGAACAGATGTTTGTTTGTGATTGTTTTCCAACAAATATACTCCACATTGCTTTGGATACATACTATATTACTATATATTAATATTAGTATAATATACTATACATACTACATTACATTATAGTCTGCTAATTAATACCCAAGATAGAAAACTAAACATCTATCCATGGAGAGACACAATCTGGGTGTGTGCACTATGCATGTATATATTGGCTCCATAAAGCAAGCGTGTCATGTGATACTCACCCTGGCTTGTGCACTATGTCCCTCAGTACTCTGACCGCGTCATCATTGCTCATGTTCTCAAAGTTAATGTCGTTCACCTACAGGCACACAAGAAGCATTAGCACCTCTCGGGCTGCCTGGAACAACACAGTATGCTCAGCTACAAGTGCTGTCACCAGTCACAGTACAAAGTAAATGAAACAATGTGTGGACACAACCAAACCAAACCCACCAGAATGTATGCATACGTATACGTCTATTCATGAATAAGGTTCACCTCTACACCGCACATAACATGTAGAGTGAACACCTACAGTACGAGAGCATTGCTTTTGATATTCACTGGCTATTTCTACTAGAGATTACTGGTAAAACTGGGAACTGGACAGTATAAACAAACTAGTTAGCCACCAAATAAAACCCCAAACTAAGATCCAACAAATCTCAATATATAAGATCACATTATTCCTTCTGTTCTAAAGCTCAAAGACAAACTGTCCCTTCAAACACACTAGGCTTCCTTTTGATTAGAGAATATATTGAAATATTTTGGCACAGACTGGTGCAGGTGTGAGTTGCACTTGGAACAGACGCTCACATGCACGCACACATGCAAATGTACGCACACGATTCAAGTTCTAGGTAGATAACATAATAAATGTATTTTCTTACAGAGTGTACTTTACTCCCTTCCTCCGCCTTCTAAAGCACCAGACACAAAGTGGCTTGCTCGTCAGGCAGTGTCGTAATCGCAACATCACATTGCGCAATATCATGTAGAAAATGTCGCAGGAAGTACAATATTATTTTTATTTTGTGGAGAGGTGCGTCTGTTGGCTGTGTGGCTTAGTTGTGTTTGATTTAGACAGAAAAGTAAGATGTGTGGCTGAGGAAGCTAATGACATAATAGAGACCGAAGAGGAAACATAAGTGGCCAAAAATAATGCCTCCTTGGTATCTTGGAATTACTGTTGTTGTACCAGTCCAATATGACTGTTGAAAATGTGTTGTTTTGTTATCAATATATATATTGATGCTTTATCCCATAACCTGTGTGTTTTAACTTATGTTTAAACATTTTGAAATTAATATCGATATTGTAATTTTCATGATCAATATGGCAAATATCACATTTGATCATTATCGCGCACCCCTACGCTGAATCTCATTGGCGTTGTCTCTCATCTCTACAACACCGCTAGTCTGCTAGTGCAGTGTGCCTAGCCCTTCTCACAAACACACACACACCTGCAGAAGCATGTCCCCTGGCTCTATGCGGCCGTCTGCGGCGACAGCTCCTCCTTTCATGATGGAGCCGATGTAGATCCCTCCGTCTCCCCGCTCGTTGCTCTGGCCCACGATGCTGATGCCCAGGAAGTTGTACTTCTCTGTGAGGGCACAGTGGGATGGCTGTGTTCATTGAGATAGAGCAACGGCAAGCAGCGCCCCCTGGTGGAGCAGCGTGCACACACACTCACCCATGTTGAGAGTGACGGTGATGATGTTGAGAGACATGGTGGAGTCAGTGATGCTGCTGAAGGACGACGACTGAAGAGAGAATGGGCATGTCACAAAAGAGTGCGAGCGGAACACGTGTTCATGTGCTACTGTGTGTTGGGGCGGGAAGAGGAAGGGGGGCGGGGTTCTCTCACCCGGTCCATGTTGGAGGTCTTCGGTTTTCGCCGGCGACGCCGGTGTCGTCTCATCAGGCGAGAGGAGCTCTGTTCTGTGGAGCTGCTGAACCTAAAACACGAGCCGTTGTTACACACAGTGCGGCCAGCCGTTGTTACACACAGAGCGGCCAGCCGTTGTTACACACAATGCGGCCAGCCAACTAATCGTCTGCTTCACGACAAACGCACTGAGCGCTGTTTCCACAGCAGTGAACGGTGAGGTTTGGCAGCCTCCAGTGGAAACCATGACCTGACTTACAAATCAGTTTGCACCATACTGACAAAAGAATCCCAGAAATGTTAAAAGGAGTGAATTTGGTCTCTGTGGAAACAGAGGTATTTAAACCTTTATTCGGCTCAGTTGGGTTTGTGAGCCGGACAAAATGAAGGATTACACCAGGTAAAAGCTATGTGGCTCCCACGGCTTCCCTTTGGGAACCAATTAAAGTGTTTAATTGTACGATCCCCAACAACAACACATTTGGCTGCAGTCATTTCTCAAGGCTGCGGGTATTGGGTAGAGTTTGACCATAATGATTCACACATTCTTTGTGTATGCTACAGCACTGCAAACACTAAAAGGTAAACCGCATGTTCGTGTTTATCCAAAACCTCATCTTATTTGAAAACAAATATAAAAACGCTGTTGGTTGTTTGAAACCACCAATAGACACTTCCTGCAGTTTTGCATTATAAAAAGCTTAGGTGCATACCACCAGTATGCCTGGGTGCCTTATAACACAATGGAGAAGTGTAAAAAGACAAGGTGGTCTAGTAGTACAGAACTAAATAAAATGGTCACGGAGATGTAAAATACAATTACTAATAAAAACACTAATATAGTCCAATGTCTGCTTTCACAATGAGGGGAACCTGATAATTAGGTGCTGTCATTTACATTAACATGTATAAAAATGCTGCAAATATATATATATTCATATGCTTCCCTTTCACAGCGTTTCACCAAGTTTCCTCTTGTTGTTCCACAAAGTTAATCATATTACTTGCAGATACCGCTGTCGTGGAAAGGGCCTTTATGGACATTACATTTAAAATAGAAGGAGTTGATCTTGTGCCTCCTCGCAGAGAAGGAGAAGTCAAGAGAACAAATCTTTGACAGTGAGGCGAGACATGGCTAAAAACCACAACTGCTCCCCAGAAACCCATGTGGACTGATGACAGCTCCTAAGGTTTGTGGATAACCTCTATGGTTTGTGCATGGTGACAGTGATGTGTTCTTCTGACCTGCTAGTGGCATCATCGTCCTCAGAGTCAAAACAGGAAGTGGATTCCAGCTCACTACTCATGAAGGAGGAGCAGCTGTCGTACTCTGGGCCTCCGCGGCCAATCCCGCGCGAGGAGAAGCCATTCTGCCGTCCACCTACAGCAAAACAAGAATTTGTTGGCAACGAGATTTGAGGAAAAAAATTAATGGTAGGGTCATTTACAAGAACGCTGGCTGCTGCATTGCAAAGGCTAAGAGCATCCGGATAAAAAAAAAAAAAAAAAACATCCTATGTCCTTTCCTAGCCACTTTTCCTTGGCCTCAAGTGAAGACGTCATCAGGTAAAAGAAAGGTGTGAAGGATAATACATAAGGATTTAGGAATGGGAACCGTGGTGGCAAGAGAATCCGACTGCACTTTGGATATGTAATTATGCGACGGTAAATGTTAATGACGTGGGTCTGTCGCGGTGAATGGACTAAAAGCGCGTCTTCTCATTCGCCCCACGTTTGTTCCAACTTCTGTTGTTTCATGCAGGCTGTTAACATGGACAGCCCCATGAAAAATACAACTTAATTAGCCTACCAGAAGTTGTAGCCTAATTGAAATAAAAGAAATGTATCACAAAACTAAATGGTTTTAAGAGTAACAACTGGTGTAAAATCTATAAAAATATGTTATTTGTTCATGTTTTTAGTTACATACGGATCTAATATGATTTAGAAGTCTCTTCCCAGCTATCATTAAAAAGGAGCAAAACCATTGTTATAGCGTACTGTATAAATATACTGCCAAGTAGCGCTTAGGAAAACGGTCTATGGGAAAAGAAATCAACCATGCACGGTGAAATCATCTACAGTCGGATTAAAAACGAAGTCGTCCAATGTGGAACATTCTGTAATGGTGTCCTATCAATAAAACAATTGTTTTTCTCTTCCACGACACACCAAAGCTACGTAAACATGCCAACGTTAAAGTGAAAATGCACATTTTATACTTAATTTCAGCATAACTACATACAAAACGCTTGGAGCTCTAAGAAAGCGCCATCAACAATATTTTTGATACAGCGAGAGATGTTTGCTAAATGTATAATTTCCTTAACGTCAATTGGCAAATATATTTTGCCATGTAACATAGGCTATACATTTGATATTATGATGAATGATTTGTTTTGGTGAATGGCCAAATGATGCGTCGCAAGGAATTTTGAGACGGCATTATCTCCTTTCCATAAAGGGTGATCCGGTGTAGCCTATGCTAAAGCATGTAAGAAAGGAAGCATTGAAGCACCCTTCCTTAGCAATAATAGAATTCCAACAGCTATTATCATGGCTGCGACCTAGATACTGCCTAGATACATTCACTCAGTTAGGAAGGTTCCTTCAGATGCAGCAATTGTTGTTGTGACCGGCGTTCGCCACTGTTTGGGTTCCAATTCATGGAGCTGTGTAGCAGTGCCAGATTATAATTTCAGCATGTTCAGAGAACGGTAAAATAGCAGACTGCAGGGAGATATTCAGTGAATTTTACTAAAGGTGTATTAGCTACCAATCACTAACTATACCGTTAAGGCTGGAAATAATCAATTGTGATTTAAATAAATACATATAAAAAAGGAATGACCTAACCTTTTGGAATACGCTTTATGAGACCTTCTTTGTGGTATCCCAACATAGAAATGAAGACTGCTGCCATTGATAATCCATACAGTATATTCTATAATGAAATGAGAGGCCTTCCCCCCACTAAAATCATTGTAAAAACAAGCCAGTCAAACTTGACATAATTGCTGGGTCATATGGATATTCTGACCCATCCTCCCAATTTAGATAGCCAATCAAGTTAGGGCACGTAAATAAAATAAAAATAATAAACTCTACCTGAAACAGAATGTTTAGCCCGAAGGGAGGGAAAAGGCCTGTCCAAAATGACATTTGAATATATGGGGCCTTTAACACTGACCGTGTTCATTGGTGTGTTTTCGTCTGGGCCTCTCCCGGTCTCTCCGCTGCGACACGATGGAGCCTGTCTCCGTGTCATTGTCCAAAGTGTCCCGGCCACTCGCTGCTTTCCCACTGCAGAGAAAACACAGGCCAAGAGGAATGGCATGCACAGTACACTTGTGTTACACGTGTGTGCGTCAATATACCATTACTGCATGTAAGTGGATGTGTCTGTATGACTAACTTCTTTACACAGCTCGACTCTTTCGACATATTTCTGTTTAAATTGACATGGAACCAAGAGGAATGCGACATGACATCAGCAATATAGACTAGCGGTGTCTTAACTTGCTCAAAGTAGCTGTGAAGCAATTGTGCCAAAAAGGATTTGTCTACTGGGAGAGTCTACTGTGCATGAACAATCCTCATTGCACAAACACAATTCTACACATTTGCTTTAACACAGATGTGTCCAATTGGAAAATGTATTCATCACAAATGAAACAGATGCTTTTTGAAATGCTCTGCCACGAAGAAAGAGTCAAAATAAATTGATGAACTTGAAATTAACAGCCATAGTCACATGATTCCCCATATCGTACTTCTTACCTCATTCAAAACATTAGCTACAATGTGACAAACAGCACACCATGTATTACCCTCTCTGTAGCAGAGTAACATCCATTTATTATAAGTGATATTTTTTTTGTGTTCCACGTACTGCTGCTTACCTACGACCTAGCTATAATACATATTTTAAAGCATTTCCTTATTTGGTATTGATTCAGTTACACACACGGCTCTGATAATACTGACTGGTACGAAGGGGGTCTAGAATCTCCAATGCCTCCGGTTCTCTCCAAAGGGGGAGGTGGCTCTAAGCTGTCTGCCACGGAGCCTCCGTCTGAATGGGCACCATCCCCAGAGACCAGCTGTTGACAGACAGACAGACGATTAGACAGGAAACCAGTAGTTTCTTAGAAATAGAACAGGTAGATAGAACAGGAGTTTAACATCCCTTTTATGAAATATTTGTATGTTTGTGCTTATAACATGTAACAGGTTAAAATGCATATGACATTGGTAGACACTAGTAAAACTAGGAAATCATTATTAGGAAAATCAGCTTACAAGACACAGCGTATGGCATCACAATGATAAATCAAGACATCATGAGAGAAATAGGCCATCATTTCTATATACTGTGCCTTTAGTACGCTATGGTGATTAGCATTATACTTATCTAATGGATGAACATAAAATGTCTATTTGCCACTTGGACATACTGTATATTTAATTGTGTAGCTGTGTGTGTGTGGCAGGAAAATCAGCCTGAAGCCCTATGTGATGTGATGGCAGTGACTCAGGTCCTGTGACCCCAGAGACCAATCAATCATCTCACTGAAACAACACAGGAGCACTAGAGCCAAACAAAAGACAGAAGTGGGATTAGTAATAACACTTCATGTTACATGGAACATTTCAATGTCCCCTCCCCAATAGAAGGACAAACATACACATGACACACACACACACACGCACGCACGCACGCACGCACGCACGCACGCACGCACGCACGCACGCACACACACACACACAGAGAGACAGAGACCGAGAGAGAGAGATTTGAAACAGAGCCAAGCAAATCCCCAGACAGGGAAGTAATAAACATGACCACAGCCCAGGCTGAAAACAGCACAAGCATGCTGGATTAAACAGTGGAAACCCCAGCGTACTGGTGGATTGCCAACTAATACAGCAAGCACCATACATTTAAACACACTGCAGCTACCGGCCCTAAGATACAGGCCTTCGCAGCACAACAGAGAACACACTCCATTTCGGTACACATTTCCCCTTCCCCATGCGATTCAATCTTCTCGTTAGGCCTGCGTGCGGTGCGGCTCTTGAGGCTCTTTGTTGAAAAGTGTTTAACCCCTATCCTGTGATTTCAGTTGGTCTTAATCCAATCTTAAGGACGAGGAGAGAGGTAGGGATCAGGAAGGGAACTTGTTGTCTACATGCCTATTGCTCCTCACACACACACACACACACACACACACACACACACGTGTATATCCGAGTTACGTTATGCGTTATACTGGAAGAGTCAGGAAGATACACATGTAGTTTGAAATCCAAATGTGCACCTTTTGACTTTTGGATCAGTATGGTCCATTAAGAACTAGGGAGGAGTGCATTGTTCCCAACATCATTATATGGTAATGTTATTAGCCCTCTAGAGACAGATATGGCTAGGGTCACTGGCATGTCCAACAGATGGCTATCATTGTGATTATATGCGCAGCTTGCGCGCACAAACACACACACAGTCATTTCAGTGAACAAATACCCAGCTAAATAAATGTAGCAAACACGCAGACAAACTGGGTTTTGAACCTACCCATGAAACCACACGGCCATTAAAACAGGGTAGCTTGGCGTTGTCATCAGATATTTCCTCCTTCACCACCCTGTGAGGGAGACAGGAATGACTGTGATTGTAAGCTAATATATAAAACACAAAAGCACTTGACAAAACAATGACTACATTCACAAGGAACGGAGACAGGTATGATTGTTTTAGCAAGAGTAAGGAAAAAAAAACAATAGTGCACAGTACAAGAGAGTAAACTGTAAAAACAATGGGAGGGAAAGCAATTATGAATAGCCAAGCTACACTAAAAACTGGATGTTGGTATTAACACATTAAAACACGACACAAAAAACACTGCCTTCTAACATGACTGAACATTAAAGACCAACTAGTCAAAATGGCCTAGTTGGAATTTTGCTTGTTTTACAAGTTAGATTCTTAAGTCTTTAGAGAGTAAGATTTTAATTAGATTCAGACACAGTTGTGTTGCTCTACACAAATCTACCCTAAGGAAAATCTCATTATCACCTGTATCTTGACCTATAAAATGTGCACAACACAGAGTGGAAATTGAGTTGCTTAGTAAATGTCTAATTTATACCCATGTTACAGTATGCAGCCATTAATTTTCAGCTATGAGTTCAGAAAAAGGAGCAAATGTTTAATTGTCATTTCGTGCTCTCCTTGAATGCCATTACATTGGATATCATTAAACAGTAATTTAGAGCATAAATATTATGCTATTATAATACGTGTATATTATTGTACACTTATTATTGTGAATAGGACTGTACATGAGTAGCCTACAATAAAAATTAATCATGTGTTTCTAAATAGTTTTGCCAAATTACACAATTTGATCTGTCCTGCCAAGAACAAGAAACCAAACAAAGATAGTTTGTGCGGCTTGTGCCTCATTTAACTGGACCCATAAAGTTGGGCTGAATAGGCTCTAAACATCATTCCTGTCTGACAGGTTACCGTTTCTGATACCACCACCCAGGTCCCAGGAGGCCAAAAAGAGTGTATTTACAGAATAGCCCACCTCTGTTAACAAATGAATAGCTTTCTACTGTCCTACTTGCAAACGTCATGAAATTGTGCCGCACCCTTGATTGAACAAAACAATTATGGAAACCTGGGTGAAACCCTTCAGGATTACCTGTATAGTAATAAGAGTGATCGTGCATTGTTGGTGAAGCATTTAAGCAAATCAGGGCTTTACAGTCAAGTTTAAAAAAAGCATGCTCATAATCCTGGCGGAGTGATAAAGCAAGCATTCCTATGTCCATCTCTGCATTCCTTAAAGCTAATAGACAACAACAGCAGGGCCTGCTGTGCTGGACTAAATGGCTCCACTCTTGACATTATAGCCACTAGCTTTGGGCTACGATAGCTAGCATATTGTACTATTGCCAATTCTTACGGTTGCCAACTAACATTTATCTATCTAAAGAGGGGCCACTGACGCATCATTTGATGTGTTACCTACTAGTGTTCATTAAACCAAACATACAATACTTCGTCAGATAGTCACGGCAGTACACGCACAGGAACCTACCATGGGCAGTAATGTAAACAAATGGCCCGAGTAAAAGAGGCTAGCCGACATCACTGCTTATATGAAGGCGCTAGAAGCTAACAAAGGAACTGCAATGCAAATGGATAGGTTAGCCAACTCCTATGGTCCACAGTCAGTGGAACCACCGTGACAAGCCTCATTAAACATATTATAGTTTCACTATTTATACTATATATTTCTAAAATAAACACGTATGCGATGCTATTATTAATTCGCTAGCTGGAGTTAAACAAAAACATTTTATACCCAAAGTCATCGTCCATAGATTTGAAGAAGAACTTGTAGTTAGGTTTCTTGAGGACATTTTTGAAGTCTGCAAGTGTGACTTTGTCCGCTGGCACGGACAGTTTCACCAGATATGGGGTTTCCTGGTCGTCGAGGTGGTAGATAATTTTGGTCTCCCCCATCTCTAGTGGCTGGGGCGAGGCAGGCAGGGTGCATCAAGCCGCGAGTCAGGATGGCTCCCTCTCGGGCCCCGGCTCCCCGTGGCGCTGTGGTGGGCCGTGATCCCCCCGGCTCTACCTCTCTGTCTCGCTGGCTTCTGCGTAGCCCAGTATCCAAGCTTTTCTACGCCAGCTAGCTACGCCTGCTGCTATTCGATTCAAAAGCACCTTGCTCCGACGCAAAAGCTGCAAACAATGGCCTAGGTTTGATCCGCGTTAGCTCCTAGAAATGTTAAACTTCTAATAAACAACGAAATGTCGCAGATCGGCTGCGTTAACGTTTGGCAAATAAAATGAATATATACAATCTGTGACGGCTCGGTTTTCTCGCTCGCTGCCAAGCTCGGCTCTATTCTACTTTGCACACGAAGCTATCTGCCGTCTCAAAATCGTCAGGCCTAGCTGGTGCGCCATCTATCGAAAAGGAGGAGGGCAGCAGGCAGTTACTTCTGACAAAACCTGTATCTGTGCTGCCGTTGTACGTGCAACAATTTCATGGTTGTTTCTGTATGTTATATTTTACTATGTCCCATTTAAAAAATACATGCAAGAAAACATTTCACAAGAATGTCTCAACATTAAGCACTGCAGTATACTTTTAATTTTTATGACTGCTTTTACAAATAGTATGAATAACTGACCATTGTGTGACCAATTTCCTTAATTTATGATCAATCACAAACCATTTAAAATGTGTATTGACTCACCCACCAAATGATCAATTTATTGCATCGTCTTTATCCAACATTTGTTTCTCAAAGAGCAACTGGCACCTACACACCATAATGTATACTAGACTAATGTAATGTGGGATAACCTTCACACTTTAAAAGTAGTGTCTTAAAGAAGGGGTAAGGGTGAGCTCTGTACTGTATTAGCTACTGTTTGATATGTTGTCTAAAACTAGTTAATAAAAAAAAAAATGTGTTGTTTAGTTGGTTGGTCTGTCAAGTTAATGCAGGTGACTTTACAACATGCACAGTATGAAATAATGGCGGGAAGCGTTTGTTTGGTTATGCTGTCCTGTAAAACAGATCATAGAATGTTATAACGTTTAAGGAAGCTAAGAACAGCATGAAAACACATTCTGGACACCCCAGGCTATAAGAGGCACGCATCACCATAACTTAACTTAACACAAGCCAATGAGATGTTTCAGATGCATGCTTGAAGGCTGCATGACATCAATACATTCATTAATGCATTAAATAAAATATAGAATATTCAGTACATGAATGCGTTTGGTATACTGATTCTGATACCAATAGCTTATCTTATTTATATAATTTTTAATAACATGATCAGAAAGGAATTCTCTCCATTCAGAAATTAGTATGTACAGCAACTGCAGTTTATTTCCCTAAACAGTAATTTAGGCAACATTTGAGTAAATATTATTCAATGCAGGCATTTATATTCTCTACGAATGAATGGATACATGGAGTACAAAATTCAGAGTTTAAAACAGACATATCTGCTTATTTTTCTTCTGTGGAGAGAAACAAAAACAATTGATGCCATTACCTTTCTTCAACCCTTCCACTGCTGCAGGTGGACATGCTATCACAACATACAAGTACAAATAAAACAAAAATAAAAAGGAGGGGGATGTTTGGTCTCTAGTTTTAAATAGATTCTTAAGAGTGTTAGGGACTAGTGTGTGGGCAGGTCTTAGTCGTCAAGGAAGTCTTCATCGAGGTTAACATCTGTTGTATCAATGTCCTCAAGCTCCATGTTGTCTAGGTCCACTTCCAGCTCATCCAGTAACTGACAAGAAAGGGTTCAGAGAAACATGTAGTTACTGCTATTACACCACTAAAGACTAACACAGTAAAATACTAGTGAAAACAATTAGCATATGACCTACCTTATCCTTCTCAGACTCTATCTCATCCTCCTCCTCCGCTGGAGTGGCTAGAGGTTTTGGCTGCGATGGCGTCATGGCTGGTGCCACATGAGCAGCAGCGGCAACAGCCGTCGTCACGGTGTCCTCGCTGCCCTCAGACTCCTAGGAAAGGTAGGCGAGAGAGATGCAGTAGAAGGTAAACACAATAACTTAACAGCTTACCCAGGTCTGTTTACACACACCAGTCTACTAAAGAATGATTTGAATGATAGTGTTCCATATTTGAAAGACTTCAAAAGCAGTTATGTGGATTTGTATAGCTTCTAATAATGCACCAACCTTTTGCAACCTATTGCGCATTTTTACAAAAAATCAATATGGGTGGTATCGGCTTAAAGAAATGTTTGAGCCTTTACCTCAAATGACAGTGGCTTAGACAAATGAGAAGATTGTTTTTAATTACACGAAGGCAGCAGACCTTCAGGTCTCCAGAAAGGGAACAACAATCCAAGGTGGAGTTCCCTTTACTTTGTCAAATGATACCCCTTCTTCCTTTAACCAATTAGAGCATGCGTAGAAGAACGTGTAAGCCATACAGAGACTGTTAGTTACAGGTTCTAAGGGATCATGTTTCCACGACACCATTCCAACAACAATAGTCTCACAGCAACAAGGTGCCAAATTGGAATTATCTCTGTTAATAAGTCAATACTAGTGCAATTGCATTAGAACTGGCATTGGTACCTGGGCGCCGATGGCTGCCCGCTGCTCCTAAATAGAGCAGGTCAACCACAGGACAAATGACAAAATACCCCCGCCCCCCACTAGGACACAAAGACTGACCTTTGTAACCAGGGAAGGGAAGGGCCCTTTTGGTTCATATCCTTGAGCCTCCTCTAGAATATTCCTGTCTTCATTAGGCTGAAAACATAACACACTAGGTTAATTAAGTATGATGGAGAGTAAAATAACATTAAACCGTTTAAACCAAAGGAATGGTAATTCATTATTTAACTTGAGATCTAAATCTCATGTGGTGACTATGACAGAAAATTTTCCATGCATTCTACAGCATTCAAATGCCACTCACCATGACAAGGGGGTAGTCCTTAGCAGGCCTAGAGCTGCCCAAGCAAGTCTCTCTGAGGAAATGCTCAGCGGCGAAGGACTCCTTCAGCCCGGGGAACAGATTCTCATACTCTGTGGGGTCAGCCAGCGATTCAGCCGCCTACATTTAGATATATAGATGGATAATAACATAGAGACAACTGAGATGCCGTCACAATATTTATATTATTAACAACATCCATTTTATGTGCAGAATAAATTACATGAACAAGCGGAAAGGAATTAGTGCGTTTTGTCACAAATTAAAAAGCCTGTAAGCTATTATATCTAAGGCTCCTATTGAGATAGCCCCCATATTATCTATGTAGATACTTAGCAGGGATGGACTGGAACTGAAAAACTGCCCGGGACAAACTGACTGGCCAGGGAACAGTCCAGCCCTTGTTGACAAGTGCACCATCCACTGTATAGAAATTAGATGCAGTAGTTCCATCTAGTTTTGTAGATATAGCCTAAGTGCTCCATTTTCTTTGACTTGTATTTGTTTTAAAATGTTATACGTGTATTTAGAATCAGTAGTCATCTGTCCCACATTAAGAACCAGGGGCAAATCTGTCTTCGGGGGAATATGACATAGGCGTACGTGTACATACATAGCCTTCTAAATCACACATTTCACTGTATAACAATTACTTTTGAATTCCATTAAAAAACATTTTTAACAGCAGTAGCCTGCGTGGCACACCTAGCTTTAAGAGCCAAAAGCATTTTGTACACAGTTTCTCTGTTTGACCAGCAACATGCATAAGAATGATGCTCAGGGGTGTCTCGATGGTCTGACTCCCATTTGTACCGTAATTATCTAGGCAGTTTCTTCCACTCTGCGCATAGTGAACCCTTGCCATTCTTCGTATGTTGCTTTTCTGGGGGCGGATATTTGTTATAGTCCCAAAACATTGCTGAGTGCAGCACTGACCTTCTGGTTAACTTTAGCCAGGCTCTCTCTCCACAGTTTGACCACACGGGACACCTGGCTGGGCAGGTAGGTGCGAGCCAGGAACGCTGCTTCAGGCAGCCGGTTAGTCCTAATCAGCAGCTCCAGACACTGGTCAAGCCTAAGAGGGGAGCGTTAGAGTTTAAAGGCATGTGTGGACATCTAGTACAGCACCTCATGGCCGGGGCAGCTCTCCATATGCATAGCATCTGTGCCGCATGCGTTTATATGCTGAACACCATCCAGTGGGCTGCTGTGCTCGCATTAGCCCCGCCCACCCAGGTACTCACTTGCCCTGCAGGAAGTAGGTCATGAAGGCCACGTTGTTTTTCCCGTCGCGCTCCGCACCCTCCGCCAGCTTGCCCACCATGGAGGCGTTGCCGGAGGCTGTGGCGAGGAGGAGCAGGCCTCCATAGTCCTGGGCGTGGTGCAGGCACTCCTGGGCCAAGCCGAACTGGCACTTGCTGATGGCAAGCTCGGCCAGCTGCTTCCATTTCTGCTCCGCCTGGGGAAGAGGGGGAGAATGATCACCAAACAAGCTGTTGGGAGGACCTAATTAGAGAGACGTCCCAGCGACACCGCTCCAAATGCTAATGTTTAGTTTGTATGCTTTTTGGCTAGCAACAAATTAACAGAGATGGGATACAAGCTGGTTAGCATTGACCATGGCCTCATGAGCGCACTCTCCATGACATACACCAGTGTGTGCCCCTGTGTATGTACGGACACACACACAGGCAGATATAGGATGGAGAGGAAATAAAGAGCAGCACCTCCGCCTCCACAGCCAGCTGGTAGGCAATCTTCAGCTCTCCGAGCTGCAAGGCCAGCTCAAACCTGTGTTCTGGGTCTGTTGACACAGCCAGGGCCTGCTGCTTGAAGCCCTGAAGTAGACAGAGCAGAAGCACACATCAGTTTTGACACAAAGAACATATCCCCGATATGGCGCACACTAGGGGTGTAACGGTTATGAAACAGAGACCGGGATACAAAGGTCCACGGTTTTGTGTTGCGGTTCCAGAAGACAGAACCGCGGTCTACACACCCACGCACACACACACACACACACAGCTACAGGTGCAGCCTGTTGAGCTCTCATATACGTTGCTACTGTAATTACAATATGTTACTACAATTTATTTTCATTTCACATTTAGCTCAACACTAGATTAGAATCACTGAGACTTTTTGTAGTTGTGAAAACACAATACAAAGCAATTTATAGAATGCATATTTTCTCATTCATGGATTAATTAACCCGTCACTACGATGTTGGATTATAGAAATTAGTCTATTGCCTTCACTTTTTATACTCAAACAAAACAATTGGGAATAATATATTCTTATGTGGGAATTGACATGATGCAGCAGTTACCTTTCTTGTGGGTGGTTTTTTCACAAAGCCTATCTTACGTGTGTCAATACAATATCAATGATGTCCGCAAAGGTATGAAAACTGTCCAAAACTGCCAGGTTTATTTTTAAGTCTGTCTGGCCGCTGTCTGTTTTGCCTTCATGTGGTTCCAAACTGTTCATTCACCTGCTTGCATTGTGTAGCTGTAGGAATGAAGCTACAGTGTTCTTCTTAGTATTCCAAACTGTTGATTTTAAAAAAGGTGTCCATTTTAAAAATGAATATAGCAGCAAACTATTACTATTTACTATTTTCTATTTTAAGGATATAGTGGAATATTGTCTTTAGCAGGGTGTTGTAACGTAATCCAATCTCATATTTTCTGTTTACCTAATGCTGGAGTGCATGTGTGGGCGACAAAAAAAAGTGTTCTTCTTTGGCTGAGACGCTGGTGCTAGTGTGCCATCTAGTGGCAGAAAGTATAGAACAAACTGACTATTCTAAAGAACAAATGTAATCAAGGCCAGAAATATTCCCAGATTATACTGCTCAAAGGAAAAATGTATTATTGAACCGCGATATTAACCAAACCGTTGCTCAAAAACTGAGATATGAACCGA
This sequence comes from Typhlichthys subterraneus, assembly GCA_027564835.1. NCBI lineage: Eukaryota > Metazoa > Chordata > Actinopteri > Percopsiformes > Amblyopsidae > Typhlichthys > Typhlichthys subterraneus. The sequence continues at coordinate 1,365,598 of JAODUH010000009.1, read as the reverse complement.
ACCGTGGATTTGGTGAACCGTTACAGAACTCACACACACACAAGCACACAAAAAGAACAGAGGAGCTCCCAGAGTGTGATGTCATTCCGTGCTCAGGATTCCATTACTCCACTATACTTGCATAAAAAAAGAAAAAAGACTTAAAAATAGTAGATTCTTTTTCATTAACTATTTTCTATGTAAAGCTTAAGTCTCTTCCTCATAATGGAACTTTCTTCGGCTTGTGGAATATGGCGCAAAAACGTCATGACACTTACACCATAAACACTCCAGGGATTGTAGTCTTATTATTGACATATTTTCACAGTATTATACTTCAACAAATGCATGACAAACGGACAAACAATTTCCTTTTAAATCGTCAATCATCGTATGTTTTCTTCATGTTACAAAGCTAACGGGATCTACAAAAAATTGTATTCTCGACCAAACATATATTTATTTAACTTAATCCCATAATGGGGAAGTGAATTAGGCTCTCTATAGTGGAGTAATGGTAACCTGAGCAGACAATGACATCACCCTCCTTCTGTGTTGTTCTTTGCGTTCATAGCCTTAGTGTGACATCTAGCAGCAGAAAGTCACATAGAACCACTTTAAAATACACATACACCACTCCTAAAATTATAACAGGAAATATTATTAGTAGTTCGATTTGATAGTTTGTGCAAGTGTGTGTGCGTGTTTATCCCATCTTGAAACAGACTAAAAGAGAATAAGAGCTCCCTGACCTGCTTCTCCAGGAAGTGGGCCACCCTGGTCCTCTGCTCCTTGGGGATTGTAGGCAGCACCTTGTCGGCCATGCCAAAGTCCCTCCTCATCACGGCCGTCTGGTACTCCAACACAGAGACCAACAGCGAGTAGCTGACAATGTTCAGCTCCTTGTCACCCAGGTAGAGGCGGTCATCCTTGGGGATGTAGCCCAGCAGGTACATGGTTCTGCAGGACCACGACCAAGAAGCAGGTTGCACGGAAAATTACTATCTCACTAACTAGCCTACATTCTAATATAGATAGCCAATGGCTAACCGGTATTGGTTGACACGTTCCGCAAATAAGGTATTATATCTTACAAATAAAGTGACCCTGCAGGTCATACCTGTCAAGGTGAGCAATAGTCACAATCTCTCCTCCAACAAAGTAGTTGAGTCTGTTGACAGAGCTGGTGTAGATAAAGCAATCTCCAACCCAAAGGCCAGTCTTCACTATCTCCTGAATCTCTCCCTGGACCTGCAAAGGAATGAGAGAGAGCATTGACATTTAAGTTAGCTTTTATCGGCTATTAAAGTAGGACTACTGCTAGGGAAGTATGGCGTGTTTCTACGGGACTATGAGATTCCGATAGATAACTGCCTAATCCAAATCTAATGACTATGCTATTCCTCTATTGTTTAGGAAACGGGAATGGTCCAAATAATATTTAGAATGCCAGACACATTCCCAGACGTGGAGCGTGCATGTAAACAAAGTCACGGCAGCACGTCTGAGGGGAACTATTTTGAGCAGGGACGATATTTGCAGAGGTGTATGGAAACCCCCTACCTCAAAGGCATCCTCAATGCCGTCCTCTGTGATGCCCTGGTTGGACTCCTGAGAGGCAGCCACCTTCTCTGCCAGGTAGCGCAGGATGAAGAAAGACTCCTCTGTGGCGATGCAGACCAGCTCGCCCGAGTCTGACCAGAAGATCTGCGCCGAGCAGCAGAGAGCCAGGGAAGCAGGGAGGAGGGATGAGGATGAGGGAGACGGTGAATGGAAGTTTCATGCTAGCAGCGCCACATGTATCATTACTAAACAACAACAACGACTAAATAGTGACATCATCTAGTGCAGGGGTGCCCAACTACGGTCCTGGTGGGCCCCCATCCTGCATGTTTTAGATGTCTCCCTGCTCCAACACACCTGAATCAAATCAATGGGCTTCTGCAGAGACTGATAACG
>JAODUH010000009.1:1340571-1355558 GCA_027564835.1 Typhlichthys subterraneus | reverse complement strand
ACACACACTCACAATTTACAAGCAGCCGCCCCCCCCCCCCCCCCCTTCCCCACACACACACACACACACATGCACCGGCCAGCTCACGCACATTCACCCAGCTGGACACAGCCTGTGCTCACAGGGGGCTCACAGGAGGCAGTGTGTTAGTGTTTTCTATCATCTTCAACCACCACAGACTCGCCAAATGTGCTTTTAAGCTGCTATCCCACATACTCGCTCTCTGTTGTCTTGCATTAAAACTCAGTGACTTTTACCAGGCAGGCACAGTGACTAATTTGTTGCAAGACCCCAATCTAAAAAAATAGTATTTGCATTTGTTATATGGGTTAAAACTCATAATTAAAGTGAGGTGGAACCCAAGAGGGGAATTGATTATTTCATGAAATATATCAATTGTTTTATTGTGGTCTTCCTATTAAACACACATGCCTATAGACTCCACCCTGATAATCAATCACTGTAGGAAACGCCTACTGGTGACCCTGATAAACAGGCTATTAAAGAAACTGCTCAACATCGGTATTGACAGAACACACGCACACACTGGTATAGACGCGCGCCCGCACACACACACACACACACACACACACAATTTAAGTTGATTATTATAGTGGCCTAATAAGGTGCCACGTTCATCTCTTAGGTATATACACGCGTTTTCACAAATACACTATGTTAATTAAACAGGCTACTTTAATATTTGGACCAATGTCACTAGAAGCTGATTAGAACAAGTTTGTTACATTAACAGAGTGGCTATCACGCATTGCGTGGATTTGATGTTTGCAGGTAACAGGCTACTTAACCAATCTGGTATAAACACGCTACTTACTCACTTACCGTCTGAAATTCAACTTGCGACGAAAAGAGATGTAGTCGTGACGATTAAAAAAGTCCACACGGCGGGGAGAAATCGCTCTTTCTATTAGTTCCTTACTACAACAATGTTATATCGGGCCACTGTTGTTTTTGTGTCAAGGCAGGAAGCCGCGATACGGTTCTTTGTTATAGTTGAGAGGAGCTGGAGGCAGGCAGGCAGTCGGAGACCAGATGCTCTCTGCCCATTCACTTGGTGGAGCTCATGATTGGGTGGGATTTTACACAACACAGGAGTCTACTCTGACGCCATTGGCTCAGGTCTGTTCCCATGCTTTGGTGAACCTAGATTCTGGTGGACCGCCTTGTATCTGCAGTATCTGTAGCCAGAGGATACGCAAGTTTATTTTCTGCTAATAGGCAGTGTAACTACTAATTACTGTAATGTAATAACTTTTTTCAGTAACTAGTAGTGTAATTAATTACTATTTCCAAAACGTTAATACTATTACAATTAAGCTACTAATCAAAGTAATGCTGCATTACTGCGTTACAAGAACTTTCTGGTCCTAGTATAGGGTAGGATTATTGAACCAACCCCCAATATTATTTCGTGAACAATTTCACTAGTTTTTACAATTCGAAAAGTGTGATTTAGAATACGTTTTTTATTAAAAGCGACTTAAAATGATTGGAATTAAAAGTAGGCTAGGCAAATTACAAGAGGCAAATGGCCAGACATCTTGAACAAATGATAGCCTATATAGGCCCTAATACACATGCCTATGTGACCATAAAAGCACCATACCTTTACCTTTACTCACTCCGGCCGGTTCTCGAACTCTATCGGCTACCTTATGTCAGAGTCAAACTGGCAAAAAAAAAGCAAAATCATTTTTAAGACACCGGATAGAAATAAACACCAGTGAGGAACATACAGCACTTGTTTAGTTGGTCTATTCGTTTAGTTCCATCGCGGAGTATTTGTCGCCATCTAGAGGTTGTAATTTTAGTTAATAGTATGCAGGCCTGCACGTCAATTTTTAAGTCTGTCTTGCCTAATAACATAGGGTACTGATGTATGTATGTGTTTGAGAGAGAGAGAGAGAGTGAGTAAGACCTTAATCCTTTGTGCTATCACATGTAATATTTATAGAATTGTCTGTTACAGTTAATATGAAAATGAGAAGATGGTTGTGTTGAATATAACCTCTTTAATATAAGTCACAAAGGCTTTTTATTGACCTTTGTACAAAAGAATGACAATGATAAAGCCGGAAAAAGAAAAAAAAGTGTCATCATGATGCAACCTGAACAAACTGCACAGAATGAGATATCGCATGGCATAAAACATCAGAAGAACTGACATGTCAACACATTTAACATGGAGATACTTCACATTAACATTTCATAGTTGAGTTTTGCATTTACATTTTACCTATTTTTGCAATGCAGGATACATTCAGGAATTAGTTAGTGTTTACATAGGTAAACTGTGCTTTCAAATTAAGTCAGCAATTTTTGAATGAATCCCAGATTTGTATGTCCACTTGTTCAATGGGATCCCAGATCAATAACTATGTTATGCTCCAGTAGGCCTTGAACCTGCTAAGGCAGCAAACAAGAAGAGAGAGACATCTCTCTTTTCAATATGGTGCACCATTTGCACCATGCCTGATTTCCATCAGGTTGTCCAAATAACTTGATAAAAAGCAGCATTTAAGATCAGCTGTTTAAAATGCATACTGCTCCACCCACCCATACAGGTGTTTAATGGGGTCGGTGTGGATTGATTGACATCTCGGTCACTGTCCTATGCACACGTTGTGTTTGTCACACCTGGAGGGGTGACGGACACCATCTTTATCATTGGTTCTATTCAGTATGTGCAGTTTGCTGACATTATCATTGGTGTTAAGCAAATATTACACAACAGAATTGAGGAGTGAGCTCCATTTCAAGGGGCACTTTTAATTGTTGATAGTTATATACAATAATAACAATAAATAGTAATTGACGTAATGTCAATAATAATTATGATGATTATTAATCATAATTTTATTATCATTTATTATAATAATCTGAAGCAGCGGATTGGTTTAACAATGTTTGGAATTCCCAGGTTGACCGTATTGATTCCAAAATTCTGTTGGACATCAGACAGATTGTAAACATATAGGTGAACACTGATGAACTTACTGAAATTTAAACTATGTAAAACAGAGCACCTCTGCTGAATGCCAGAATGTGTGATATTGATGAGGTGTACATTGACACAAACTAAATAAAACAATATGTCAACATGCCATGATGCAACAAGGTTAAATTGCACACAAATGTAAAAACACAATTTCCAAATGTAAAACAGCACAATATTGGGTTTAAGTGAAGTATGCATACACACATAAATATATGTTCATACCTCACATGAGAGTAAGCATATTATATATATATGCATATCATTAAGCAAGAAGAAATATTAAATTCTATGTTATTTACACACATCCTTCACAAGTATTGAGCACTTTGAAATGTAGCTATTGGAACTGTTGACCAAAATACAATTTTCATATACAGTAATACTTTTTTTATGTGTGTAATTTTTTTTTTTTTTTTTTTTAAACAATATACAAGATACAACTCTTCACACAATCAAATTCTAAGCACAAGCCCAGAAGGCCACAAAAGTGCATGTTTTAACATCAGTTGGAAGCTAACCAATGTAAGGACAGCGGCATTAGATCGCAGATTGAGCAGTGTTTCCCTCACTTTGTACTTCAGTTCAGTGTGTTACCAAATGAAGTGGAGCAGATACTTAGAATGCAAGCAGACGGGCACGCATACACATGCCCACAGTACAAGCTCAACTACAGAATGACACAGACAGAAAAGGAAAACATTAAACAGCCGAACACAAGTACACACACGTACATAGCCATACACACACGTACACAGCCACACACGCACGCAATTAGGAGATGAAGCAAATCGGCTCTATTATTTTCAAGTAGTGGCTCTCCACTAGTGGAGAAATGTCCGTACCTTTTGGACAGTCACATTACTGAAGCACAGTGGAAAACTGTGGTCTCGTACGGTCACATTTGGACAGTGTCACACATACTGTGACCTCTGCTCAGCCCCACGGGCTAGAGTCAGGCTTACGTGCGGACACACAGTTAAATAGTCAGCGCTTGAGGCTCACCACCAGCAGTGGGACACAGTAATGCATGAGGCGGCTGTTAGCCATGTTTTAACTGTGCGTTTTACTCTTGAACCTCGTAGAGTCCAGGGATTAGCTGCAGCCATCAATGAGGAATGCTTGAAACCAGTTTCTCTGTAATGTACAGCCTGTGGCTTCTTAGATATGGGTTTATTTTGGGGGAAGATGTTGGTATACTAGTGTTGAACTGAAACCTGGAACATTTCAAATTCAGTCAAACTTTAGCAGTGGAGTAATAATTGGCATACCTCTCTTTAACTTCTACATCAACTAGAGACACACTTGTACCAGTCTGTAAGAAAGAATATGGCAAGTTACACAATGTTGCTATTTATATAAAACCATCATCATGTAAATACTAATTTTGCTAGCAAGCATTCCCCATATATATTTACATTACCAGAGTGAAGCTCACTGTTTTCTAGTCTTTCCACAGAAAGAGAATAACACATGCACAAAACAATATTTTGTTTTTTAAGGCCACATTCTTCACATCCTTACTTCCTGTTTAACAGGCTCTGTCTAAAGACCCAATCCTACAATTTCCTGTGCGTATTATCTAATAATAATTTAGGAAATATAGTGCCTTTCTGATTTAGCAATCTATACAAACCTTTGCCCACACCTCTTCCTGTTCTGGTCCACCGTACAGTTTTTTTCCTTTGGTCTTTTATATTCATATTTAGCCTGGACAGTAAGCAGTCAACTGATGGGGTGAGGGTGAAGGACATCCCTAACAGGAAGATGGCGCGCTTGGAGCGCTAACCGTGAAGCAGGTAGACCACCAGTTCATAGGTCGCCATCATGATGGCCGTGTTGGGGATCTGTCGGACCAAGTGGGTGGTCAGGCCGCGGTAAAGCGCCCTGAAGCCCTCTTCTTTGGGAACTGTCAGCAGCGTTTGGAAAAACGAGCGGTATTTGCTGCCCTCCTCCCGTAGTCGTGTTCGGATCACCTCTGGAAGAAGACAAAAACGCAGCAGCCGTGTGAGCAATTTGTAAACAACATAATACCAGAACCTAACCCTATGGAATGCATAGGGTATATACAGACATATGCAGACACAGGGAAAACAGAGGGCATTATACAGATAGCATATGGCGTTTGGATGAAACACCTAAATCTGATTGGCAGACTGGTTCTTACCGTGAGGGTAGGCGATGGACGTGGCGCAGGTCTTGGAGATGGCTGCGGCCAGCATCATGCCCACAAAGTCCGAGGCGTCCTTGACAGACTCGTCCTCATCGTCCATGGCCGCTTGGGCCTTGACCTCCTGCAGCTTGCGCTTGATGCTCTCGTAGATGACAAAATGGATGACGGTCTCCGAGATGCCGGCGTACGAGGCCGACATGCCCCGGTAGAAGCCTCGCAGGCCGTCTGCCTGGTACACCCGCTGCACGCACTCAAAGGCGTTCATGCGTCGCTCGCCCCGGTTTCTAGCAGAGAACACACATCGGCATCGGTTTCCCCCAAGGTCAAAAATAAGGACACGTAGTGATATCACACAAAAGTAAACTTATATAAGTCTATGATGTAATAGAATGACCTAGTGTAGAAAAAAAAGGACATGGCAGTTTATAAACGTGGTTGTTTTGATATCTAGTGGATATGACCTTATATACCCTAATAGAGTTACTGTTTCTGCCTAGTCACCATGAAATCCCTTGGTTAAGAAGAACTGATACATCTACTGTAACATTGTCCTTAACCCTCTGAACCCTAAGGGTCTTTTGGCTGGTTTTCACTACTTTCATATTATGGTTTCAAAAAGCATTTCTGTAATAAGAGTTCAAACTAATAAAGAAAATTATTTAAACAAGCATTTATCTATGTGTATACGCTCTTATTTTTAAGACATGCATTTCACGCGGTATGCTTTTATCTATTTGTTTATTTAATAATGTATACTGTTTTTAGATCAATTAAATTTTATAATTTTTTATATTTTCTTTATTTTTTGAGTTGCATTTACAGTGTATAACTGAGTGAAACCTAAATGCTAAGCCTTTTTTCCAGGGGACATATTATAAGTGTATAATACACGCCATATATCTCTTTCAGGCTCTCAATCTCTTTAACGGAATGTCTGGATTATGAGGGACAAATCGAGCATTTCTATCATTTACTGTTCTGAAGATACTGTATGATACATAATATAAACTATGCAAAATGAGTGGATTTTGGGTTCATGGGGTTAAAACACTTGACTGGACTACCGCATACCTTGTGTGTAATGTCAGCTAGAACACCCACAGAAGCAGGTGTAATGATGTAAACTGTAACAACCAGTGTTCATAGCCATAGACCCCACCATCGGCTTCAAGTGACATTCATACCTGGCATCCAGCTGTAAACGAGTCTTGATGAGCCAGATGGGATTGGTGGCTGTGATGGCTGTGAAACCTGGGAAATAGAAGGCAGACCTTCAAACCGAGGTGGAACCATGTAGTGCAACACATAGTATATCCAACTATACTAGTGAAGCAACAACAATCTGAGGAAGCACTTCATCAAATAGGATCAATCAGCTGGCTGAATCTGATTCCAATAATTGGCATGTATAAAATGACAAGGTGCTGGGTGGTTAGTCAAGTGATATGTCTAGTTTTATTATTAAATACTGTTAGGAGTGTTTCTTATTACCAAATGAGATATTAAGGGCTAAATAAAATGAAATTTACAGGAAATTGTCAAATTTTGCAAATATATCCTCTCTTTGAATAAAGTTCCACCCAAACATAATCTATTTATGTTTACGCTTAAATTATTTTATTTTCTCCCATTTAATAATTTAGTGGTTTTTACAAACCAAGTGTCAAATCAACTTCAATATAAAAGTTGCTTTTGTATTTCTTTTTATAAAGGACATCTGTTTAACTTCAAGAGGCAGTTGGTTTATTTATTATTTTTCCCTTTAAATTAATTTGATAGGCACAAACAATTATATTATATTAAATAATTGTTACAATCAGAAATCATATTACTTTTATTCGAGGATTTGCATTATAAAAAAAACGTAACTTTAAACAATTTGCAGGTCCTTTAATTTTATTTCTAAAATATAGGTAAAATTATGAAGGCAGCTTTCGACTCAAATTGATTCTCTCACATTTTAGTTGGCCAAATAGGTTGCAGCTAATTCAGTAGCGAGAAACAAAATGGTATCTTCAATTATTCTAATAATAAAGTTTTAAATGTTTTAGCAGATTTTGCCACAAGCTGCAAGTTAGTAGTAGTTGTGTATCTATAATGTATACTTAATTCTTAGCATTAGTTCCGATAGCTACAGTGCATCCGGAAAGTATTCACAGCTCTTCACTGTTTCAACATGTTGTTATGTTACAGCCTTCAGAAATGGATTAAAAAATAATACCCCATAATAACAAAGTTATTTTGAATTGTTTACAATGTATTAAAAATTAAAAAAAATAACAAAATCACATGTACATAAGTATTCACAGCCTTTGGTCAATACTTTGTTGAAGCTACAAGCTTGGCTACTTTTGGGCAGTTTCTCCCATTCTTCTTTGCAAGACCTCTAAAGCTCCATCAGCAATGCTGGAGCTCTGACCAAAGGGTTCTTGGTCACCTCCCTGACTAAAGCCCTTCTTCCCCGGTCGCTCAGTTTGGGCGGGCGGCCAGCTCAAGGAAGAGACCTGGTGATTCTAACCTTCTTCCATTTACAGCTGACGGAGGCCACTGTGCTCATTGGGATCTTCAATGCTGCAGAAATCTTTCTGTTGCCTTCCCCAGATTTGTGCCTCGATACAAACATGTCTAGGAGGTCTACAGACCTCAGGACTTCATGGCTTGGTTTGTGCTCTGACATGCACTGTTAACTGTGGTACCTTATATAGACAGGTGGGTGCCTTTCCAAATCATGTCCAGTCAACTGAATTTCCAAAGGTGGACTCCAATCAAGTTGTAGAAACATCTCAAGGACGATCAGTGGAAACAGGATGTTCCCGTGCTCCATTTTGAGTGTCATGGTAAAGGCTGTGAATACTTACATGTTATTTATTTTTATTTTTATACATTTGCAAAGATTTAAAACAAACTTTTTTTCACTTTGTTATTATGGGGTATTGTGTGTAGAATTTTGAGGGGGGAAAATATATACATTTCAATCCATTTTGGATAAAGGCTGGAACATAACAAAATGTGGAGAAAGTGAAGCACTGTGAATACTTTCCGGATGCACTGTATATATTAAGTCCTTGACAGTGCAATGACAATGTTAGTAAACATGAACAGAATATGGGTGCCTGCATTAGTTTTAAACTGCATCGGAAATATTCCGTCACATCACAACAAAACGTATAGCGTGTACCAGACAGGTAAAAAGTCTACGCATGATATTAGATCACTAAAATACGTCGTCTGCACTGCGATGACTGGACTTGACTGAGATGACGCGCGGCACAGCATTAGAACGCTGGCCGTAGCCAACGCCGACTGCGCCTGGTGCGCGGAGCGGCGCGGCCCTACGCTACGGCCTCTGGCGTGTTGAAGAGAGCGACGTACAGAGCAGGAAGAGAAGAACAAGAAGAAGAGAAGGAACGTCTATGGCGTGTACTCACGAGGGAGGGGCAAAGCTTCTACTCCTCCTCCCCCCCGCTGCAGCTAGAAGCCTGCAGATATGGGGGACTCAGATGGCGGGGGTCTCCCACCCAATCACGCAGGGGTGAAAGCTTTACAGTAAAGCCCTAAAATAGACACATCCTTTTCTGTACCACAGGCACACACAAGCAGCAGTCACATCCACCCCCCCTTCCCCAGCCCTTAACCTTCCACCCGCTGAACCGTATCAACATGCAGAAGGCCAGCAGTGAGCCGTCAGCTGTGTCCATCATCTCAGATGAATTAAGTTGCGCACTACTTTATTCAGTGCACAACTTGTATTTCATCAGAGATGACATGGGCGCAGACACGGACCTTTTCAGCTCATGTCAGCGTTTGTTCTGGAGCCTGCACCTCCCTTAATCCCCTTAATCCCCGTTAATAACTATACAAATGGAATGTAGAAAATGCTGATTGAGTCCAAACGCAAAGCGCCCCACCCATCTAGCTCCAGGGCTTGGTATCGCTTTAATGAGATTCCATCGCCCCAGCTTTGCAATGTAAATTATATTATTTTTAAATTAAAATGTAAGGGCCAGATTTACTAAAGGTTTGCGTGAGTAACAATGCGTGCAAACTTGATAGCACTCGCAAATAACACGCAAGCTGATCTACTAACTGTGTGCACGGAGGATGAGGTCTTTCAAAAGTGCAAAGATAGCACATATTGTTAATTTATACCTTTGCCTTAATGAATAAGCAATTTGTGGCGGTTCAATGTTAACGTGAAACATAATGGGAGGGGAACATGCAAAAACATTAGTTTTACTACATGCAATGTGATCTACAGTGTAAAGCCTAAAAGCTATTTCTGGTGATTGCGACAGCATCTGTATTTAATGTTTGAAAAGAAGGTGCAAACCGCCAAGTAGGCTCTGGTTAGCTCTGAGATACATTGTTTTCCTTACAATAATCTAGTGCACCTGCATGAAACACATTTAATATCTGCTTCCCAGCATTTACAGTATACAATAGACCTACTGTATAACATATATAAGTATGTGTGTGTTGGTGGATGGGTGGGTGGTGTAGGTGTGTGTTATTGAGGACTGAAGTTAAATCGTTTTGAACTATAGCCTACCTTAAACAACAACAACAAAACAATTGCATTATGCACATTCATATATGCGGTCTCACAGACTGCAAACATGAGGGTTAAGTCTTGCAATATTTTAATTTATTCTGAGATCCTTGTTGTTTTAACCTATGTCATTTTCTTTCTCACATATACTGTCCCTTATGGTGTTTAGTCTTGTTACATTTACGTCTTTGCTGTAGCTCGCCAACATGTTTATTTGTCTCTTCCACCAACCCTTATGGTCAGATTGCTTTGCGTCCCGACTCTCCGCAGCGGGAAACCATTAAAACACGCAAACGTCTCAAAATACTGCCGCCTCCATGGTGTTTGCACCGGTTGTCATTTACTCAATTAAATCTTAGTTAATAACCCGTAATACGTTCTAAAATTACAAGTGCAATAGTATTCAATGCCTATGCAATTAAGCACTCTTTATTTGGGATGTTAGTAAATCCGGCCCTAAGTGGTCACACAAACAGCGCTGTCGTCATAACCTTCATACCATCAAAATGATTCTTTCACCTACAAGACGAGTGTGAAATTAACATTTTTAATAATCATGAATAAGTATAAAATACTGCATGCTGGTGGAAATGCTAACCTTGTCACCTTTATTACACATGCTAAATGATGGTAATAAGATATTTGCTGCGTGAATTGATAGTGAATATATAATATCAATCAAAAACAAATATGTAAAGGAATCTATGTAAAAACAACTAATTTTGTTGTCATTTTGTTTTTATATATATATCTTTAACTGCATTTACAAAGATATATATTAGTAAAACTAATGCAAGCCAATGAAAATGGGTGACCTATGACCCAGAAACTATTAACAACAACACCCTCCCCCCCTTTTTTTCTTTGTTAATATCACAACCTAACAGTGACAGTTGACAGTTACAAATAGAGCATGTCGGAACTTGACTAGCTCCATTCACCCCAAAGGCTTATGATTATAACATGCAGTTTGTGGGAGAGTCTGTAAAATATTGTTTTAGCGGTACCTCATATGCAGAGTCTTTGCAGAGCACAGAACTTTGTATTTGATACTTGCATGACAGTAAAGTTCATACTATAAATATGGGTATAGACAAAGAGAGCACTGTAGTGACAGGACACTGTCACTTCCCGGACTTCATGTTTCTGCCAAGGTTACCCAGCAGTGTAATATGGTATCTGTGTTCCAATGTGGTTCAAAACAAACTGATTCTTAGTACCTTCCATAAGAAGATAGCAGCTACTGAGGTAGCCTGAACTGATACATAATGCAATGGCATTGGTAGAAAATGATTGACGATAAACAAAATGGAACAAATCAAACTCCCTGTGACAAGGTTAGCATTTCATGTGTGCTGGCAAAGTGGCAAAAACAAAATCCATAGTTTGTGTCATGTCCAAGTGACAAGGACAAAGGGTTAAGTGTCAATCATATGAATAATAATTCTCATGAGAACCCAAAGCTAAAGACCATCAAAATAAACAAACAACACAGACTTGTTTATCAAAAGGTCACCATGGTTACCATCATACCAGTGTAAGTAAACAAGGTGCTACCTGGCGCGTCCGCACGAGTGCCGGGGGCCCCGGTTGAACTTTGGGGACCGTGCTCTGTCCACACACACACAAACACACACAAGCACTCCCCGGCCACACTGTTCAAGTAATAACGCATGTTAAACCACTTGGCGGCTCCGTGAAGCTGCCTCAAACAAGGGGTACAACTAAAGAGACTGGTGGACTCGGGGGACAATGTGGATCAGGGAGGACTGCAGAAAGCACAACCCAAACTTTGAGGAGCTTGCCTTTTGAGCTGTGTCTAAACATGGCTGATGCACATGCATCACACCTACATAGCAGAGCTGGCCCATATTGACAAATGTCACTGAGTAAATGGATGCTGAGGACATTTCATTATTTAGTACTGCAATTACTTTATTCTGAGGACCAAAATACCAGATGATATTTTGCTTCACATCCCAATATTATATTAGATATGGATGCTGAAGGTGTTTGGCCATTTAGCATTTCACACCAATGCCAGTATTTCAAGAACCAAAACACTAGATGATATTTAGTCTCCTATCCCAATATTATATATTCAAAATTTAATTAGATAGCCAGCTCTACTTAATAGTAGTTTAGGTTTAGAAAGTGTACGTTTATATTTTAATTAGTTTTTGTGATAATGATGCAGAAACAGGCATGGCTTCTTTAGCTTTCCAGCATTATTGCACAACAACATAGCAGCTAGCTAAAATAAAGAGCTGTGCAAAGCCTGTTATTGACTTGCTCTAGTACTGTTTTATGATTGGCCTTTACTGCAGACAAAGCGGATGTGCCAATTCTCAGTCGGTGCAGGCGAATCATAAGATCCTGAGAGTCAGAAATTGTGCTTTCAGATAAACTAGCTGCGGTTCAAATATACCACAGAGGACTCGGAGGGGGCAGGATAATGCCTGGTGACACCAAATGCTAGAATGTAGCTTTTAGCATGCTTTACATACTGTATAAAGACATTTGTATTTATTCTGTATTAAGATAGGAGTACACATGGATATCCACCCTCCTAAAACAGCCCACATAGACAGGGAACTGATGGGGGGGGGGGGAAGTAAAATCAGATGCTGTAATCTACTTTTGAAAAGCAAAATCCAACTTGGAAATTAAAAGACGACATCTTGTGATAAATGTTTTTCATGGAGCTAAACCCCAGCAGTGAGACACACTGCTCAGACACACAGACAGGCAGACAGACACCAGGGAGCTGTATTTACCTGCCATTCCAGCAGACACCATGTGAACCTGGGTGGAGTCTGGCTCCAGCACCCCATTGAGTTTCTCCTTAGCTGTTGAGTAGGCAGCAAAGTAGATAGCCCTGCAGAACACAAACAACTAAAAGATCAGGTTCAGGGAAAGCCTTCTATTACATTTATGAAAGAAAACGAGTTGCATTACAGTAACAGACCCAAACAAAACACAATGCATAAAGTAGTGCTCTTTAATATAATAGCCACCTACTGTAGCTCTGTTTTGCTGCTAACAGATACACACTTCTTGCCCAATCGTACACAAGTGGCATCTCATTTTATTCCATTCGCACAACTACAGTTCAATAGCAATTCAATGTGATGCAAATTGGTGTGATTGCATAATGGATGTAACAGCTACTCAAGAGAACATGGTAATTAAACTGAGGCAGAATGAGCCTTTGGAGTGGATTTAAAATATAACCCACATGTTAGAACAGGATTTAGTAGGGCTAAATCCATGGAGTTTATTTATACTGTGTCACACACAGACACACCCTTCTCTACCACAGTCACACACACAAGCAGCATGGTGTGGGCAGATCTTTGTATGTGCACGTGAGTGCATGTAGTAATCTATCCACATGTGCTGCTTGTGCTTTCGTGCACGCACACACACACACACACAGCTGAGCTGTGTTTCCTGTGATTAGAACAGTCTCCCACTCAACTCAAATTTCTGGATTTACTCAATTCAAACTTTCCGCTGTGATGAATGCCTGCCCTGCCTCCTCATATAGTGCATAGTGTTTGCATCAGTGTTCAGCAGCTATGCACAATACACTGGACGGTGGCATCTGTCTGTTTGTAAGCATGTTACATAATGGGCTGAATGTGAGTAATGCTAGTATGTGATGTGTGTATGTGTGTGCGCCAACTACTCTGCCCATGCAACGCCACATTGCTGCTTCATATTTGGAAATGTTGCAAGAAGGCAAGAATGCTATATAAACTGATTAGCAACGGCATTCAACTAGTCAAAGGTTAGAGAGTCATGGGTCATCTTTATTTATATAATTATAATAGCCAGTAGCCATTTGTCACAGACTAGTATAGTCTCAAAGGGCACTCCACGGACCTTAACCTCCAATCTGGCAAGAGAAAAGTTCTCAGAAAACCCACTTGTGGAAAATAACTGGAAGGAAGGACGAACCCAACCCTTCTACGACCAGCAAGGATGCAATGAATTTATGTTTTGTGTTTTCTTTCTAAAAGCAGTAACAACACATTTTGCAGTAGCCTACTTATCTAACAGAACAATGCCTGAAAACAGCCAGTCGCGTTGGTATATTTCTCAGCATATTCCTCTGTATAAATTGAACGTCCGACATGGTCACCGAGTTACGTAGTTGGTTGATGTGCGTGTCAATCAAAATACCTCTCCTGTCAAGCATGCGGATCTTGACGCAGTTAGCCGGCGCTGTGTGTGGGTGGCTCTGCGAGACTACCATAGAGTTTAAGCCAGAGGGAGCAAGAAAAACCCAGGGAACTGAGGACACATATCATGTTAATGTCATTATAATGTAAATGCGGTAAATAAACACTAATTCATCGGTTTCCAGTTTAAGGGAGGTCATTGTGGCACAATAGGTAATCAGTTCCAAACGAAACTGACGGTTAGAACACTATTTAGTTCTGCCTGCCACCTCTGGTGGACCAACCACTGCCTTCTGACACTGCCACAGTGTTTATTAAAATAGTAGAACTGCAAATAGAGCATATGTAAATAATAATAAAGAAAGAAACACAACAAAGAACGAAGAGTTCTAGTCTGTCACAATAACTCCAGGGAATATAACTGTGATGGACACAACTATTGTCGTCCTGCTGCATCTATGGAGAACTAGACAATGACAACTAGCTATACCGCAGCATTGTGATGAAGATAAACAGCATTACTCGTCACATGATGGTTTATAACTGCTGGCTTGCTAATGCTCCCACTGGTCTAAGTCAGATACTGTTTGACCGACACAGACTATTATGTAATGATAATAACCTGCTAAGCCAAGAAACAAATAAAGATAGCTATCATTTAAGAAAATCTCTGGGTTTGTACTAGTACTTGCGCTATAGCAAGTGGTAAGCTCAAAGCAATTGCATTTAATAAAAAAATTATGTTTAAAGCGCTGCAGCTCCCCCAAAGATACATTGTTTTGATAAAAAGCTGACAATTGCGCAGACAGTGGCGATTATGAAAGCAAAAGTCACATCTTTCGTTTGGACTAAGGGTTAGATAATTATGAGGCATACAAGGGTATGATGTAGTGCAGGCCTACATACCTGGAGGGAGCCACACCTACAAGGTTAGGCCCCAGTCCCCTAAAGAGGGAACGAGGTCCCTCCCTTTCCAGTATCAACCTGCACAGAGAGAGAGAGAGAGAGAGAGAGAGAGAGAGAGAGAGAGAGAGAGAGAGAGAGAGAGAGAGAGAGAGAGAG
>JAODUH010000009.1:1322491-1334620 GCA_027564835.1 Typhlichthys subterraneus | reverse complement strand
TCTGGTAAGGATGCCCCCTGGGGGCCTCCCTTGGGAGGTGTTCCAGGCACGTCCAGCTGGGAGGAGGCCTCGGGGAAAACCCAGGATAGCTGGAGAGATTCTCTGGGAACGCATCGGGATCCCCCAGTCAGAGCTTTCCAATGTGGCTCGGGAAAGGGAGGTTTGGGGTCCTCTGCTGGAGCTGATGCCACCGCGACCCGACTATGTATGAGCGAATGAAGACGGATGGATATTTTTATTTTAATCCTACTTTTTTTCTCTCCCTAAGGGGTTCCGTAAAATAGCCTACACAACGACTTTTAACAACAGCAGCTGTCATATTTTATTAAAGCAAAAAACGCAATAAGATGTCAGAGAGTGTCAGATTTTAGGGTCTTTTCAAAGTCATTGTGTGTCTGGTCAGTGTGTCAGACTTGTCTTTCAGAAGTCTTTTCTAGAATCTTTTCAAAGTCCTCTAGTGTAAGGTCAGTTTAAGACTACATTGTGATACTCTATGTAGTCACATCTAGAACACTGGTAACCTGGATTTGGTCAAAAGTTTCTATCTGGACCAAGATGATCCAATCCAGTGTTGCTTAGAAAAACCGTTACAAAAGTAAAATGGAAAATATGATCCCGGTTAGTAAAACATTGTGTTTCAAAGTACGGTTGACATATTACACACATTATATTTTCCAGCAACTTTTAATAAATGAGGCTTTTCAACATCTAATCTGCAGCCTTTATTTCAGATCACCCCATAGTCAGGTATTTGTAAATGTAACAAGCCAATCAGAGCTAGCCTTGATAATGAAAGACTAACAACATTAAAGTTCAGGTACAGGCCACAATGTAGTTTCTGCATGCAAAATTAAAGCAAATTTGGTCCAGCAGTTGATTCACTTTTAATGGTTTTCTAGTACAAAAATAAGGCATTAACATTAGGGTTGGCTCTTCAAGCACCCATACAAATGATATAAATTGCAATTTAGGCTTTCTTTGGAGAAACACTATTTTTAAACTGACCACAATTCCTCCTGAAATATTTCTTTGGAGAACCTCTAATAATTCAGCAACAATAGGGTTAATTCATATGGAAGACAACAACAAATAAAGTAAATAGACTGTTGGGGTTTACTAGACGAATATCATGATTCACTTTTATTAAAAGCATCATAGCTACACAATTCATCATACACGTCTTCATAAAGAAAATACACACCAAAAACAAAAATTTTACTCGTATGTAAACTTTAAGTCTAGATAAGAATTTTGAGGTAATGCTTTTTCAGCTTGCTGGCTAAAAGTAACAAAGTCATTTTTTTTTTCAAGAAAGTAGCCAAGTAATAAAGGTACCTGATTTTTCTTACTCAACAGTGCATCAACAGGAACAGAGCGAGACAAAATTGATTGCAGTACTTATCATTTACAGATTCAGTTTAAGTTTCTATTTATACAACACGTGTGGTTATTCATAATCTTGTGTAGTCGAGTGTTAGGAACATTAGGAACATTCAAAAGCTGCCTTAGTTATTGCTGTCTCAGCTTTAAGGGGAGTGCAAGCATTCCACAGCATAAATATTTGATCCAAAAAAAAAGGTTGAATGGGATGATATCTAGTGTTGTTGTGGAAGAAGCCACCCCCAACCACACACACCCCCCAACCCACCCTGGCTAGGTTACTAGAACCAACATTGCAGTTCTGAGAGTACAAGCACTTGGCTCTGTTCAACAAAGAGGCCTGAGACTTGCCACCATGATCAGAGACAATTGAAATGGCAGCCATGACTTTCTACTATTACTGGTGTACTTAATTGAGATTTGTAAATATGAAGGTCCTGTTCTGGTCAGGCCTGTGACAGTGTGTGTGACTAGATCAACAGTCTTGGAGATATAACATGAATCAGCAGCAATTGGTCTAAAGCAACGAGGATGTGAACAGAATGGTCAACAGGAGGGAGAATAGATTATGTTACTGTTAATGAAGAGATGGGAGAACCACCCCTGACCCACCCCCCTATAGACTTTATCAAAGATATTGAGTAAAATTAAATACAACTAAAATATGATGAAATATATAAATCACATCTCTGTCTAGATTTCTGCTCCAAACACAGGTCAAGCTCTGTCTTAACTGACAGAGCTTGACCTGTGTTAACTGACAGAGCATAACATTCTGCTGCCAGGAGGCAGCAGAATGTTATCTAACAGTGTGGGACTGGAGAACAATATGAGGTCAGCGCACACGCACACAGAGCATAGGTCAATTGAAACTAAGGCTTTTACTTTGTGTGTAACAGTTGAGAAACATCCTGAATGATGTCTTGATCAAATAAATGTATTTGCAGATAAATGCAGTGCTGGTTCATAATGGGTATGGTCATCAGTGTGTATGACTGAGTTTAAGACAGTCAGGATATGTGAGAACTACAAAAACCTGCTCTACTTAAGAGCAGGAGCAAGTTTACTCCAATACCCACAATTCCTTTGCAGCAGCTTGGTCAGACAGGCGAACAGTCATAATGCCATGTGAGAATGTTAAAATGCCCCGGGGAACTTCCTTCCCTTCAATGAGATATTGCCAAAAATCTTGACAAAAATTAAAACAATTAAAACAAACAATCAAACTTTGGGATGAATGAAAGTAGCACTTCAACAAATCATGGAGACGTTCTATTCGACAAAGACTGCACTGTTCACAGTGCATGCAGATTAACTAAATAAAATTAAAAATTCCTTTCTGTTGTGTGAGAGACTTGACAGAACTTTGTGACACAGGAAATAAACTGTCTGGGAAATGCACAAAGGGCATAAAATATAGACATTACTAGTGGAGGCACAGATATAAAGCTAGGGGGAAGAAAATGTCCACATCCAGGTATCCAGTATGTGTTTTTTAGGATCAGTCACAGTTCTCTTTTGCTGTGTTCTCCTCTCCATCCACCTCAGCATCATCTGTTCCTTTCTCATCTGTCAAATCGTTGCTTTCTGCATTAACTGTGTCCACCGCTCCTCTGTCATCCTCCTGCTGCTCCTCTTTCCTGGTGGGGTTGCAAACAGGCGTGTCCCTCCCTAAGGCTCCGGCCATGGAGATTTGAAGCTCGGCCAGGCTGGAGGCTGTGGCAGGGAAGCTTGGTAGACTGAGCCCCCCCATGAACATGGAGGGGTAGAAGAGGCCGGGAGCCATGGTGGACAGCAGGAAGGGGTTGAAGGCCAGTGCATTAGCAGAAATGCCTGCTGCTGCCAGCAAAGCAGCCGCGTCACCATTTACAGACAGGTCGGTGGATGAATCAGCTGCAACAGGGGCCTGGAGGGCTGGGTCTATGTTGGGCCTACTCTCTTCTGCCTCTCCTGCACCTTCCTTCTCAGTCATCATCGGCTTGACTGTGTCCATACCTTCCTCCTTGCAGTCTTCTTCCTCCTGCTCCTCATTACTCCTCTTGGCCTCGGCACCCTCTCCTCCCTCGCCTGTGAATGTTCCATTTCCCTTCCTCTGCAAGGATCCGGTTGTCGCTGTGGTAGCAGCTGGGGCCAGACTGCCATTAAAGAGGCCTCCAAGTCCAAACATGCCAGGAAGGGTGGCAGCCATGTTAGGCAGTGCCCCCATGCCAGGAAGCATGAGGGGCAGCATGGAGGTGGCAGCCTGCTTGGGGTCACTGGAATGAGGGAATGCCATGAGGCCCGCAGCCAGCTGAAGAGACTGCAGGCTTTGCAGGGTAGATATGTCCACACCTCCAAACAGGCTACTGAGCAGCAGAGGGTTCAGGCCTCCTGGACGACAACAACAACAACCATCAGCTTTCAGTACCAAAAGAAAAACGGTATTAACTACACCTCTCCCTTCAATGCCAAGAGCACCAGTGATTGTCAGATTAGTTAGGGATTAGTGACTTCCTAAAGTCACATGGTTCTTTTGGGGGAAGCAGAAACAGTTTTGTGGTCTTTATAAAAGGGACTCAATTGTATATTAGACTGCATACACTTGTATAGTGCCCCGAACCACTATTGACAATCAGCTGATGTGTAGTGGAAGCAGCTTGTTAACTGTTAGTTGTGTACCTGCAGTGGAGGACAATGATGCCTGAGTAGCAGCTGCCGCTGCTTGCACTGCAGCAGTTGCTTTCGCAATCTCAGACTTGGGTCGTCGCCCACGCCTACGGATGCCCTCTTCTCTTATGACGGGACCTGTCAGCAAGCGGTCAAACATGGCTTCTGGCAAGAAACCCTTGGAGGAGAAACAAGAATGAGGGTATTTGCGTTAGCAACTCCTGGCAAACAGTTGGTTCATCAGTTGGAGGCCTACATTAAAGCATTCAGTTTACAGGGAAAATATTAAATCGAGCATTTTGTCACAAATTACCAACCGACTACTCACCGACTGCTTAACAATGTCTGTCCAGTCAGGAGAAACAGCAAAATCTGGGTTGACCAAAAGCCATCTGGGGAGCTCCTTCATTGGTGGAGCCATAGCACCACCCATCTGAGAAACAGGTTATGGGTGAGCAGAACAAAATAGTCCAAGTGTCTGCCTCATGAACATAGGCACAAAAACAAAAAGCAACAATCAAACATTCCAACACACCTGATTCACATGAATGGGTCGTTATCAGGCTTCTGCAGAGCTAGATGACGACCCATTCATTAGGATCAGGTGTGTTGGAGCAGGGAGACATTCAAGACTGGCTGTTTCTCTATATGCGTTCTTTTCTGTTCTTGCGGACTTGTTAAACGTCATCATTCACAGCCAAGTACGCTTCCAATTCTACTTACCATTTATACATACTTTTTGAAATACTGTTATTGTGATACAAAATGTTGTTTTAAGTATTTTTGAAGCGAGAATATATGTTTCAACTTCAAATCTGTGGTCAATTTATCAAGATGGAGTCTAGTTAAAAATTTGCTTCAATGATTTCGTAGATGTGACGTCCCGCTTACAGGCCGCCGGCTATCAAGCGTTCAGTGTTGTCATCCCTAAGTATTGCAAAAATATGCATCTCAATCAATACCTGTCCTTGCTTTCTTGCAAGACCATTTCAGAAGGCCACTTGGCAAGAACGTACCTCTCAAGAACACAAGTATGTACCTAGCGTTCTTGGAATTGAGAACAATCTCAGATCTGGATTGAGATGCATATTTTTGGCTATTGTTCTAGGCTATTGCGCAAAAACCTAGGGATGACAGCACTGACGCTTGATAGTAAGCGGGACCTCACATCTACGAAATCGTAGCACATTTTAAACTAGACTCCATATTGATAAATTGACCACAGATTTTAAGTTAAAACATATTCTCGCTTCAAAAACTCTTAAAACAGCATTTTGTGACACAATAACAGTAGTATTTTGAAAAGTAAAGCCAGTATTGTGTGTTTTCTCAACTGCCATTGCCACTAAATGATTCAAAATGCATTCTAGGATATTCCGCTGACAGTTTCACACACAAGTCACCACTGGATATATCCTTGGTAAAAGCCGTTAATCAAGAACACTTCCTGGTATTTTATCCGCTTAGCTAGATGCGAACTTGTGAATTGGAAGAGTACTTGGCTGTTAATGATGACGTTTCACAAGTCCGCAAGAACAGAAAAGAATGCATATTGAGAAACAGCCATAATGTGCAGACTTGTGAAAACGTCATCATTCACAGCCAAGTACTCCCTCGGTTGCCCTTCGCTTAAAAATAGAATGTGTAAGTTCCATCTGTTGGAACATCTCTGCTAAGTTATATCATCTCTGATGTAAACAGTTAACAGCACACAAAAAAAAGTTGGTTGTTGTTTTAACTGCCAGAACCTGGGATCCTTTAATAAAAAAAAACATATCACTCGTACTGTGGCTACTACTTAACAGCCCACGTCAACACACTGCAACCACATAGCACAACTCTCGCTGTAAACTGTTGCGGTAACTGTGATGGCCGTGACTACAGTCACACATTTAATTTAAGTACCTGAACCACACTTACACATACCTACGTTTATTGTTAGTTTCTTGGTTAAATGAGTGCACGCATTTGATTAAGTTATGTTTAAAGTTTCTTTCAGTTACCGTGGCTGAAGTGTGGTGCGACCTCCTCAAAAGCAAAGGAGAGTGATCAATGGAAACAACTTTTATAGTATCCAAACAGGAAGTGGATCAGTATAATTCATCCTGTTGGGATTGGCGGGGGTGGTGTATGTTTTTGATAAGACGAGTAAGATATTATGTGATGTTTAATAGTAGCTATATAGTATGTATGTGTGGGTATATTAATTAGATAACTTCACTGGTGTCTAAGGTAATATTATTAACGTTGGAATGGTTAATGTAAATATCATCATGTATTCTGACCACTTTAGTTTGTATTTGGTTTGGCTAGCCAGTGTATATATACCTCGTTTTGTTTCAGTCTTAGTTAGGTCAGTGTTGGGGTAAGGTCTTTTTTGTGTGTTATTGTAGTTTCAGTTGACCTCGTGTTAATTTTTGAATTATTAAGATGTATTTGTGCGTAGTAAGATTTTTGTCTACATTCTTTTTTTTTTTGCCCATCCTATAAAAGTTGTACATACTTTGGGTAAATAAACCTCATTAATTTTACCTTGACATGCACCCTGTTTATTCCTGGCAGTAACTATTAACTGGCCCCCCAAAAATTCACAAAGACGGGCAAAGTAAATTGCTGAGCGCATGGCCGAAACTACTCTTGTTATATGGGGTTGATGCAGGGGCTTAAGGAATAGGGTATTCTGTGACAGATGGTGCTGGGTTAATGGCCATCGGAGGACGACCCGCTTTGGGGGTTGAGCAACAATCACCGGAGTGTCCATATCTAAGTGGGCTGGTTTAAGGCGATCCACTGACACACGGTCTGGCTTACCTCCAATGTAAAGGACAAAGAACTTCATAAGGAGGCCGCAAGGGGCCACGGTGAGCATCATGGCGGGCAAACACACAAGCTGCGTTTTGCAATCCTGTTAGGACTGTTGATGGAGCGAACCCATGCTGTGAAATGGGGACTGGTACAAAACTTTGGGCACTCTCGAGGTGTGCAGCCCGCTGCTGGGTAGCTGACCACCGATAAGTGATGTCAGGCTGGAAATCACCGGGCACACGCAGGGGTTGTCCATAAACCAGCTCAGCCGGGGAGGAAAGGAGGTCCTCTTTGGGTGCCGTGCGCAAACCTAACATCACCCAAGGCAACCTATCCACCCAGCTGTTCTCGAAGCACCGCCTTCAGAGAACGATGAAAGCGCTCACACAGTCCAATAGCCTGGGGGTGATTCACTCCAAGGCCGCTGGCAACAGCATTCCCTAGCTCTGATGTGAATTGCGAGCCAATGTAATATCGGAAGGTACACCAAACCGGGCAACCTATGGTCCCAGGAATGTCCGGGCTACATCTGCAGTGCAAATAGACTGTAGGATGGCCTTGGGCCCACAGGGTGGTGCAGTCGACCATTGAGGTGGCAAGTAAACCCTTGTGAGTTAGGCAAGGGGCCCACATGGTCAAAACATCTCTCTGGCACTTCAAAAACCTCCAGTGGAGCCTTGGGAGTGGCAGTGCACCTTAGCCTGCTGGCATTGAACAAATGGCGGTTGCCCAGTCGCGGACATCCATTTTGAGCCCATGCCAGAAAAACTTTGCTGCCACCAGCTTTTGTGATGCTTTCCTGCCAAGGTGGGCAAAAGTAAGAGGTTTGTGGTCCACAAAATCCGTAAACGATCGGCCCTCCAGCATAAAACAGAAGTGTCTTATGGCCAGGAAGAGTCTGAGCAGCTCTCGGTCAAAAGTGCTGTACTTCCTTTCGGCAAGACGTAGCTGGCGGCTGAAAAAGGCGAGGGGCTGCCAAACGCCATCGACTAGCTGCTCGTCAACAGAACCAATGGCATTATCTGAGGCCTCTTTTGTGATGGCGATGGGCGCGTCAGGAGATGGGTGGGTCAGCATGGTTGCATCCGCTAATGCCCCCTTAGTGTCGTTGAATGCTTTAGCTCTCATCCGTCCATTCCACAGCATGCTTGGCATCATGACCTTTGAGCGCCTTGTAGAGGACGGAAGAGGTGGGCTGCTTGAGGGATAAAACTGGTAAAAATTCATCATGCCAAAAAACTCCTGCAGTGCTTTGATTGTGGGCGGCTGTGGAAACTGGCAGATTGCCTCCACTTTAACAGCCTTAACACCTCACTCGTGACATCGTGGCAGAGGAAATCGATGGACGTAACACCAAACTGGCACTTTGCTGGGTTGATAATCAACCCGTGATCTTTAAGCCGGTCAAATAGGAGCCTGAGGTGCGACAAATGTCCGTCCCTGAATGTGCTGGCCACCAAAATGTTGTCCAGATAAAAAAAAACAAATGGAAAATCACGCAAAACATTGTCCATCAGCCGGTGGAAAGTCTGTGCTGAAACAACCTAACAACCCAAACGGGGTGATGACTGAAGTCTTGGGAATATCTTGTGGATGCACAGGGACTTTGTGGGAACCGCGGATGAGGTCAACCTTCGAGAATATTTTTTCCAGCCAAACGGGCTGTGGGGAACTGGGTAACAGGTCTGGTGTTGTAGCCTCATTCAAATGACGTCTTGTCCATGTAATGCTATGTGATGCTCCACACCGTGTCTGACAATCTCAGAAGCAAAAGTGGGTTGGGTGAGGTCGGGGAACTCTGCCAGGAGGCGTGAAAACTCATTGGTGGAGTAGAAAGTGCTGAAGAACTAAGACGAGCTGGAGCCGCTGAGCGAGCATGGGAGCGAACTAAAAGTCTCCACGTTGGTGAGGTGTTGATTTTTTACGTCTACCAACAGGCTATTGGAACACAGAAAATCTGCACCCAGCAAGGCTGTGGACACTCTCGCCACCACAAAATTCAAGTTAAGCTGCTGCCTGCCAAAACACACTTCTGCACTGCGCTCTCCAAACTTCTGGATGTCATTGGCAGCTTCCAGTGCAGGGCCATGCCTCCGTTGTTAAATGTCCAAGTCTGTTGCAAGTAAAACACTCACTTGTGCCCGTGTCACATAGGAAACAGCGTCCAGAAGCTGCATCGGTGATAAACGGCAAAGTGCCCGCACGGACAAAGCCCATGGCAGTTAACGAGTGCTGTCCTGCCCGTTTCCCAATGCCTTGAAGCGGCAGGGTGGAGGACACTCGGTAGCCTTAGCCCCAAAACGGGCATGATAGATACACCTAAAGGGGCCTACCAGCTCTATCCCCATGAGTCCGGCCCAAAACATGACTCTGCCACCTCCTTTCTGACGTCGCAGCCTTATTGGGACATGGTGGCCATCCACTACTCCATCCATCTGGATCATCCAGAGTTACACGGCACTCATCAATAAACAAGACTGTTTGATAATTAGTCTATGTATTTCTGGGCCCACTGCAACCGTTTCTGCTTGTGAGCATTGGTTAGGGGTGGCCGAATAGTACTCTAGAGGATCCTACACCTTGAGGTTTGCGTGACTCCAGAGGCACCAGCAGCTTCAAATACCCGTTTGCTGTTTTGTAATGGCAGTTTAGCAGCTGCTCTCTTAATACCAGTGTTGTACTCAAGACAGCCTAAACCGAGACCAAGTCTTCACCGAGACCAGAGTGTTCCGAGACCGAGACAAGACCAAGACTTTGAGGAGTCGAGATTGAGTCAAGACCAAGACCAAGACCAAGGCAGGGCAAGGACGAGTCGAGACCGAGACCAGACTAGTTCGAGTCCCATATTGCAAGATATATAGCCTTCTTGCACACACTGCACTAACCGTGAAGTAGCCTATTTTACACATGTGTGCAATTCATCACCACCGTATTTTCTTTATGGGTAGGCCTACAGGTAAATACACGCATTAGCAAAGTAAGCCTATTAATAAAAAAAGCAAAATAAGGTCGGTGAGTGGCAGGGTCGGACTGGGACTGAAAAACGTCCCTGGACTTTGAAGCCAACCGGCCGAGAACTGTCTAGAGTAGAACTTATTGGCAAATACAAATAGTCTACACACCATCCACTGTAATAAACTACTGATGCAGTAGTTAATGTAATTGTGTAGATAGCCTGGCCCTTTCTTTTGGCCATTCATTGTTTTTAAATATACAATCAGGCTACAATCAGTAGCCTAAGTCTGTACATTAAAAAAACAGCTGGGGTGAATCTATCAAACCTTTAGGAGAATATAAAATACTGTACCTTCCAAAGCCTTCCAAATTACACATATCACTATATAACAGCTTACATTAATGTTTCCATAAAACACATAATTTCCTGCATTCTGGTGAATGTTTATGCAACATTGTGTGTTTTTTCTGCATCATTATGGTGTTAATGTCTTTATTTATGTAATTCAAAATATAATAAAATATAATGCAATAAGCGTCTCAGGCATTCTGTATTGCTTTCAAAAGATATTCAGGAACCAGGAATGCAAAATCTAACATTAGGGATAAAACTTCAGCCAGGTAGAAATTAATCATAAATTATTTTTTGTAGGAGTGCTTATTTAAAGCAATTTGGGTGTGCTTCAACACCAATAAAGAGTTTACCGCCAAAGTTAACAACCTAATCCTATTAGCTAGGCTATTAGCCTACCAACTCTAACCAACAGGGTCAGCTTTATAACAATGAAAACAATTTTGTACGGTTCACATACAGTGTGTGGAAAGGAAATACAATTTATTTTATGCTTATAAAGCTAGCAAAATATATTTAACAGGATTAGCTAGCGGGAGTCTGTGCGGTGAATCTGCTGTGAATCTGCGCTGCGCTTCTCTGTACGCTCTGTGCCCAATACCTCGTGGTGAGCGATGAGCAAATTTCTTGTCATGTGGATGCGCATACGTTAATTATATACAGTTTTATGTTGGAAACACAGACGAGGTAAATTCATTAATGAAAGTTTGAAAGTTCTGTCAAAAAATTATGTTGAATATCCTTGCGCATTTGTAAGTGGGTATACGGAAATCCTTGACCTTTCCTAGTGTCTATATGGCGTATACCTGCGTATCAGACTACATCACTGGTGCATTTAAAAATAAAACGTGCTGTAAGTGATGTTTACAACCTGCACAACAGCGGAGGTGGAAGTGAGGTACATGTTTGTACATGTGAAAACCCCTCTGTGCTAACTACCTTGCGTCCATTCCGTCTGTTGACTACGGGGACTCTCTCGTCTCCGGTGAGAGTGTTAATATCAATCTTGTTTGGGTTTCGACAGCGATGTCTCTTCTGCTTGGGCTTGTTGAACGGCGACAGCATCAACTCTTCACTCTTCTACAGGGAGCAGAGGAAGCAGTTAATAAAAAATCACTGTCAATTATTGAAAGAGGGAAGATATAATGGAGATAACAATAACAAAATCATATAAAGCTATGCGAACATGTGAATATCTGTGCTATGTGAATGTCATACTGGCGTGAAAGTAGTCATATCCATGGTGTAAGTTGGATTCTGTCGTAGCCAGTCAGTCAGCTGTTTGTTAGAAGGCTCCCCCCTGTCCAGTCCACAGACAATGGGCATGGTCTGCGAGTTCTGAGCAGATACAGTTGGGGGTTTGTGGGCCATGTCCTCAACCTCCTCCATGCCTGGCACTTTAATCCCTTCAGGATCCTCCTGAACAAGGGGATAAGTGATTGTCTAATAGCTTTGGTTATATACACACACAAATACACACTTTCATCTATCACCCAAGCACTTGTTCTCACCCCCTCTGCTCTCTTGTTTCCCATAAAAAGCAGCTCCAGTCCCTCCACATTTTTCCTGCGCCCACGTCTCCTGCGCATGGTGGGCATGTCTGCGTCCAATGAGCCGTTAGCTCTGTGTCCTGGAGGTGAGGCCTTTTGAAGCAGTTCCATCTGAGCATTGAGTGACTGGTTTGTTCCCAGGTGTCCAGGGAAGACAGCCAAAGATGGAGAGGCCTTGAGGTGATGGTGCAGGCCCTGGAATTTTAGTCACATTAGAAAAGAATGATCAAGTCAAGTCAAGTATATTTATTTATATAGCACATTTAAAAACAACCAATGGTGACTAAAGTGCTGTACAGAGCAAGGCAAGAAAATGCAATAAAATACAACATACAACGCATTAGCTATACGTATTAGCTATTACAGCAAGGCAAGAAAATGCAATAAAATACAACATACAACAACAATTAAAACATAAAAGCAAACAAGCACATGTGTCTC
>JAODUH010000009.1:1278122-1289981 GCA_027564835.1 Typhlichthys subterraneus | reverse complement strand
AATAGGCTATGAGCAGCTGCAAAAAATGTTTATAAAAAAGATGTGACCACAAGTTTGGCTTCTGTAGACTCGTTCAAGAGCTAAATGTGGGTGAAATAAGATATTTAAAGGTTATCTAGGCAATGTTTTATAAGTAACTTGGGACACATATACTGTGCTGTGTATAATCTTACATAATTGTTAACTTTGTAAATGTGAGGTGGAGATTAAAATGTATTTGTAAGTAGAGTATACAATATTTCTAGCGGCATAGTGGGACTCATACTGTAGTCCTACTAACGGAGGTTCCCATGTACAAATAAGGTTAGTATTGGCACAGCGTCATCTACATAGGTGGCTGTATAACCTAATCTAACATGAACCCTTGCTGTGGAGCCGGTACAGTGATGTCAGATTGGCAGTGAAGCCCGGTGTTTATTGTACATGCGGGTTAGGAAGGGTTGTCAGTAGCTGTCAGCGCAGACGCATGTCCTAGGATGAAGGAAGCAGTGAGCTTATGAAGGGCTTTGCTCCTGCCCTCTGTTAAGTCTTCTGTTAGCAGGACGATAAGATGCTGCATTGCATCAATAATCGGGACCAGCCACTCACTATAAATGGGATTATGTTAAATTAAAAGATAAAATATTGTCATCCCCGCATTCCCTCATGAATACGAAATGGAACTGGAGTCAGATAGAAAGCAGTCACGAATATTGAGGTATTGATTGGTGCTAAATGAAGGACATTTGGAGCATCACCCCTATTGTGGAGAAGATGAGATTATATTCAGATGGTGGATTCAGGATGTAATTGCCTTGCCTACTACTCTATTTCCCAGTTGATTGAGTGGATGCACCTAAGTATTGTCACAGCAAGGGTTGTAATCCACACTCCACAGTAATCCACAGTCATTTCACAATAACATTCAGTAACATTCAGCATGATGACAAATGTATTGACCACGGCTCACGGTGCATTCACACACAATGCCATCGCAGGATAGGGCCCATAGCAAGCCATTCAAAAAAAAAGGCCTCCCGCTCTGCTTCTAGAAGCGGGACGGCAGCGCTTGCCAAAGAGGAACGGCAGATGGCAAGAAATAGAACACGTCCTATTTGTTTTCTTTTACCATCGCGGGAATTCACTCAGAGCATAGCACCGATTTTAAATCTCTGCCGTTGGCAATAGCGGAATGGCAGGCGGTATCACCGGTGTGAATGCAGCCTCAGGCCCGATCATACCGAGACACGGCAATAAAGGCGTGTCTCGGTGTGTCCAGCATCTCAAGCCAGACATGGTAGCTGTTTTGTAAAGGTGGTTGTACTCCTAAGGTCATATGGGTCCAAACAACAACAAAAAATGTCCTCCATTGCATTTGACTTTTAGGGAAAGGTTTAAGAAACATAAGGAATCAATCAATCCACCCCACTGTTCCAGAGTAGGGCCCTGAATTAATTACATTTAACTTCTAATTGGATTTCATAATGGTATTCCTGTTGTTTTGAGCAAAGTCTCTGTTCTGAATTGCAGCCGTAGGGGTTTTCAATTATGCCCCTAAGCACTGCACCGATTACATTTTCTGCCACACGGTCCAGGTAAAATAAAGATCTCGTTCGTGTACATTTTGTGACAGGCAAGAACCGTTTTTTAATGACCTTACTCCTTCTCAATTTATTAAAAACCCTAATACTGTATGTATCTAATTTGATCAAGATACTTCATATATGAATCAACATGAAATGAAAATTGAAACGACATTGGATGAAACAGATTTTCCTTTAATCCTTTATTTAATATTTGTTTTCAAACCATGCTAATATCCTAGAGGGTATTTTGATGTTCAAGAATGATGTGGTCGACAGAAAATACAAAAACAATGAGGAAGACTGTGACACTAAAATTTATTAAAAGTAGAGCAAGTACCTATGAATATTTTGACAGCAGCAAGCAAGAATGGTTCAGCAGTTTCACCTTTGACATAGTTTTCTCTCCCAAACTACTTGCTGTATAATAGTACTGTTTGATATAATTACAGTTACAAAACGTACAATACAATCTCCAACCAAGTGCAGTTTAAATCAAGGCAAATCTTTTTGTAAACAATACATTTTAAACTTTTTTTATATCAAGCAGGATCGTTTTTTAATTGCTCATCTGAGTGACATGCAATGCCAAAAAACAATACTAGGCAAAAGTGTTTTAGTGCGCTATGATACATGATTAATTGAATGAAACATGCAAGATTTGAGCAGAACCAAAATCTCTGGCATACATCATGCCATTATACAAACAAACCATGCTGGAGTGTTGGGAAGGAAAGAAGGGTTGATTGATTGATTGATTGATTGATTTTAACACATGTAATCTCTTCTAATCCTTTCAGACCTGTTCGGTTTTGGTTGGAAACGGCCCAGTCCCTGCTGTACTGCAATGAGCATGGCGTCCTGGGCCTCTTCTCTGAGGAGGTCCAGAGCTGCAGCTGTCCCGTGGACCAGCCGTCCTGTCAGGGAGTCGTTCCCTGTGTGGTGGGCACTTCCTCAGCCTCCTGCTCCGCCTGCGCCATTGACAACGTGACCCGGTGCGGCACTTGTCACCATGGCAACCTCCTCCACCTGGGCTTGTGTCGGCCAAGCATTGCCGCATCATTGGACCACTACTTGAACTTTGACCTGGACATGCCTGATGCTGAGGCTAGTAAAATTTCTACACATCTAGTTTCTGATCTGAATAGCTATATAATTATAGTATCCTAGCTATCAGCCTGGTTTAATGGCTATCTGTCTTTAATAATGCCTTTGTGAATCTGATCTCAGAGAACAAAACATCCACCGACAAAATAACTTACAGTATAGCTGTTTAAAACCAACATGTTTGGGCTGGACAGTCCCTCAGCCGAGATGTGTTGATAGAACCCTTGAACAAGGCCTGCACAGCTGAAACACGCTGGTTTTAGGAGTGTTACTAATGTATATTCTCTTTTATTTACGTTAAATCTATTCATGCACCTTGGAAGGACAACAATGTTGTGGCTCTGGCCTGTTGTCCTACATACACTCTCACGACATGTCATTCTATCTGCAGGTGAAGTATCTGTTACAGCGTCTGGACAGCAGAATCGAAGTCCACGCCATCTACATCAGCAACGACGTCCGCCTGGGCAGCTGGTTCAACCCTGCCTGGAGAAAACGGATGCTGTTGACGCTGAAGAGCAACAAGAACAAGTCCAACCTCATCCACATGCTCATGGGCATATCCTTCCAGATTTGCTCCACCAAGAATTCCACGTTGGAGCCCGTTCCGGCCATTTATGTGAATCCTTTCGGGGGAAGTCACTCTGAGAGCTGGTTCATGCCTGTAAATCAGCCGGACTTTTCTGACTGGGAGAGAACTAAATTGGACGCCGTGGTCACGTCCCAGTGTTACAACTGGACGTTGTCACTGGGCAACAAATGGAAGTCCTTTTTCGAAACAGTGCACATTTACCTGAGAAGCCGCATTGTCACAGATGACCCAGCGGCCAACGAAACGCTCTTCTACGAACCCCTGGACATGGAGGACCAGACGTCGAACCTGGGCTACATGAAGATTAACACACTGAAGGTTTTTGGATACAGTATGCACTTTGACCCCGAGGGAATCAAGGACCTGATTCTCCAGCTGGACTATCCGTACACACAGGGCACACAGGACGCAGCCTTCCTCATGTTGCTGGAGATGAGAGACCGCATTAACCGACTTTCACCTCCCGCGCCACAGCCGTTCGACCTGTTCTCTTGCCTGCTACGCCACCGGCTCAAGCTGTCGGCTAGCGAGGTGGCGCGCATCAAGGATTCCTTGCAGATGTTCAATGCCAAACTCCCCAACGCTTCTCCTGAGCCTGAACTGGCCCAGTTGTGCAGCTAGCTTAACATATAAGCAAAATCAGTAGGGAACATCAAAGCAGAAGAGTGAGTTTGTGTTGCTGATATATTGCGACCTCAAACATCCCATAAAGGTTGGAAAGGTTGTGTTGAACTCACGTCTTCAAGCTATTAATGGTATGATTATTTTCTCATTATTCTTTGGGTTGGTTTTGCAGTATATGCCCAAAATCATTTTTTATCAACATGCCTAAATTAGACATGCTACAATTTCTAACAGTCATATGTTGGATAATTTGAAGTACAGTTAAAGGGGATTTCTTTTAAAAGCTCTACTCGGTATACATTGCCGTTACTTCTGACAGACACGCTTCTGAGAACAGGTTTGTACAGTGCAAACTGTACCACTGGGTGAAGCTACTACTGTGCGTTGGAACATAGTGATGAAGAAGCCGATGTCATTACACATACCTAAGACTTTTGCCTTGCAAAGATTCATGTGGTTTTAATATGTAAAGAGGAACTCTAGTGGTCTTCAAAAATGATTTCCAGGGTGAGGATTTCTCATTTTTCTAATCTTATTTTCTTTGGTCACATAAAGATATCTGGGTAGGGGAAAATTATAAAATATATGAAAAATAAATTGGTATGCTTGACGGTTTAAAACTTTGATAACACTGGACCCTGTTACTGTATTTGGATATTTCTTTTTAAATATCTGCCTTCAATTTTATCTGGCATTTGAAATCTTGTACGCTAAGTATCTGTGCTAAACATTTGAGTATGAAGCCAGTAAAGTGATGTTCTGTATTTGGCAG
This sequence comes from Typhlichthys subterraneus, assembly GCA_027564835.1. Lineage (NCBI taxonomy): Eukaryota > Metazoa > Chordata > Actinopteri > Percopsiformes > Amblyopsidae > Typhlichthys > Typhlichthys subterraneus. The sequence goes on along the minus strand of JAODUH010000009.1, from coordinate 1,285,324 downwards.
TGTAACTATACCAAACAAAGGTAGCAAAGACACACACCATAGCAGCAAAGTAAAGTAGTGTTTGACCGGACATCATAGAGAAATCTTCTGAAGTGGCGCTGTAAATATTGCTCCATCTAACCCAAGGTGTGAAAAAGTGCACATTGCTTTTTAGATAATAAAGTGCAAAGACCAAAAAAATGTTTATAACAAAACAAACTCATGCCTTATATGGAGAGTCAATGTTAAGGTAAGAAGCACATTTAAGTTTCTGTGTTTGATTTACAGTAGCAGCAAAGGCTGTGTTGCTTTTTAAATTTGTTTTATTCAATATATTTCAATATTTCTACCCAGAAATAACCAACACATTCTGAAGAACATGTGCTGATGTAGCTTTTACATGTAAATGCCAATCACACTTTCTGCCAAGTTCATTGTTTTGGTTTGTTGTTATGAAGCTTTTAGCCAGTGTTTTACCTACCGGCTCTTTCATACTCTCATTATTACAAATTTGCAGAAGTTCTGAGAACATTTTATAAGCTATAGTTAATTTGTCATAACTGTATTTCTGTTTGTGTTGCTGTGTGTTGTCTATGGTTTTAGTTTAATCTCCCTGCAACATTTCATTGCATGTAGTGCTGAAGTCAGCTACAGTACTGTATTTAACACCGCGTAAAACTTGCTTAGTGCAGGGAAGTCAGAGTATTCATATTGAGGACAAGATTGCATGGATGCATCTTGGCATAACATACACTTACTGCACAAAGTCCAAGTTGAACGTTAGTTAGAGATATTTCATTTTCTGCATTTCTATACAAGGAATTCCTTTAATTCATTAATTCTTCAAAAATTGTTTCGGGGTCATGTTTCATTACAACCAAATGTGAAATTTCACATTTCATCGTATGTACATTTATGATTCTGACGGTTTAACTTAATTTATTTTTACCTTTGTCATTAAGATATGAAAACGTAGTACGAGCACATGTGCAGTATTTTACCATAGAATGGATGCATAAACTTCCAATTAGGGTTAGGACCTCATCACAAAACGAATGTTACCTAATAGGGAGGGCAGCATCTTTCACTTTTTGTTTTTTGTTTTTGCAAGATGAAAAGCCAATTTCCTGAGTTGTCAAGGAGCGAACAAGAACCAAACGCACACTGTCACATCACATCAGGCAGCCGGTTCATCTGCGAGAGAGAGGGAGAGTGAGAGAGAGAGAGAGAGAGAGAGAGGGAGAAAGAGGGAGAAAGAGAGAGAGAGAGAGAGCAAGAAGGGGTCGAGACGGGAGGTGATAGAGGGAAGAAAGGAAGGAAGGAAGGAGAGAGAGATGGTGGGCACAGACAAACCTGAACAGCCTGAATTTTCCACCTCATAATGAGGCAGGGAGTCTCTCTGCATTGGGTTAATAAACAGTTATTCATCTTCGGCCTGGCACACAGAAAACCAGAGTGGGTTTGCCCTTGGGCTAATCTTCAGGCTTGCGGAAGACAGCCAATCCATCAGACCACTACTTAGACTGTATGGTGGGAACTTTGCAGACCACCCAAAGAAGAAAGAGGAGAGAGAGAAAGATGGAAGAGCGAGCTTGACTGAGACACAAACTGAGAGAGCGGAGGGAACAATTGAAGCAGCGATAGGCAGTAGATAAGCGAAGGGAAGAAGCGAGACAAGGTGAAATGGGCCAGCCTGTTGGTTTGCCCGTGATTTATGATATTTTCGAAATTCGGACGGACTGAATTAATGAGGGAGAATTGGTCAAATAGAGTGGCGTGCGTGAGCACATTTTACGCCTGCGAACCTGTAGGTCATTCTACAGAGTCATCCATTACCGTGTAGATTTGGGGGGGGGGCTTTAAACATCATAAATGTAGACAGCGAGACATTTGCGTTTCATGTGGGACTCAGTCAGCGCTCGTGTGACCTTAGCAACGGAAGATGGAGGCAAAGTGACTAGTTTCTAAATTATTTGTTGATTGATTATTCATTATAGCTGTGGACCATCGCTGGCAAATGGAAAATTCACCACCTAAGTTGTTCATCACTTTCAGATGGCCTCTTAAATGCAAGCATTAATCATCCCCTTACTCCTCAAGTAGGCTTATTGGTCCGTTACCAAGCGAGGAAATGTCAAACACCAAATTTAGCTCATGTGTAGACCAACGAACCTTTTTTTCTCTTTGGCAAACTGCATGAACAGTTGGAAAAAGTCGGACAGCTCGTCGGAAGAGAGAAACTGCCCTTTTCAGACCTAGCCTGGCTCTTCTTCCCCCTCCCTTATCCATGCACCTTGTCTTGTATTGTCTCATGTGGCCTGGTCCCCCACCCCGCACTCTGGGAGCTTGACAACTCCTTTTCCCCCGTTTTCCTCATGGATGGATCCATTAATTTGTCCCACTGGAGCACGAAGATCTGAAAAAGAAGAAAAATTGCTATATGAGAATACAAATAATGAATCAGATGTAGTGAGCGAATGGGAGATCCGGAAACCAAAAAGAGTGACAAATTGAGACATGAACTGGACAGACAGGTGACAGGCAAGGAGGATTCCTAGGCAGAAATGGCTGTCCCTTGCGATAGCACTTGTGTCACTTGAGCATTGGCCTGATCACGGCGGGACGGTGTGTAAACAGGACGAGGTGTCCTGTGGGCAAAGCCTTGGGACAGCTGCCAGGAGCTCCGAGGCAAACGGAGCGAGAAGCAGAGATGGAAATTAGACACCATCATCCGTTAGCCCAGCATCTGGTAGTAAGTGGTTTCATTTTGGTCTACTACACACTTGCCAGAGGGTAGCATGGTGCGTTCGCTCTTACCCCTGCTGCCTGGTTTCCATGGTTTCCTAGCGGGCACGCCACGCCTGTGATTGTGCGGGAGGCCTTGCACAGACACACAAATTATGCTAAATGGTGTTTTTCAACTGCCCATTGGTCTGAATGCTGGTGTGAGTGCGTATAGTATCCGGGGAGGGGTGGGGGTTCTTCCTGCCTCATGCCCAAAGCCCTCTGAGATAGATTCTGGCCCATTATTCCCATTGGCTTTAGGCTGGGAGATAAAATGCCACACGCTGGACAGATGCATGGACAGACAGACGGATGGGCAGACAAACAGTTGCAACAAGGATAAAATATATTGTTATGGAGTTGATAGGCTGACATTTACGTTGATTTACTGCTGAAAACCCGTGAAATGACAAGCCAGTAATACATAAAGACTAATATGGTGTGCTCAAGCAGGAAATGCCACAGGGTGGGAGATAGGAGAGAAGAAGGCTAATAAAGAGGGGGACATGACCTCTAGCATGAAGTTTATTACTGAGATTGTGCTAATTAATCTCCCACATCGTTTCGGTCCATTAGTCTGTGGAGACCAATGCCCTCATGCAGGTCTAGGTTCAAGTAGCACTTTCAGCCAGCCAGAGCACTCCTGCGCTGTAAGGCTTTCTGCCTCCCAGTTCCTGGTGACACGTAGATATTTGTCTCACTTTGTGTATAAGACTTACAGTTGTCCTGTTCAGCGCGTCACAGCGGCTTTAGGTCAAGTGTGTGGGTGTGTGTGTATGTATGTGTGCGTGTGTGTGTTTGTGCGTGCTAAAGTCTACTTGTGACGTATGGCAAAGCTTACAGCAAGGCTAAGAGAACATTTAAAGGAGGATATGAACGGATTTTCTCCATTTCACCCGAAATCCATCATGGTTGAATGAGAACCCATACTTGGAATCTCATGGCTAACTTCACCGTTGATTAAACATGACCTCCACATACAAATAACCACAAACGTGAATGAAACATAAATAAAAATGTGACCTTATATATTTTAATTACAGGCAAATGTGTTTTACATTTAGCTAGATACTGTATGATTTTAACATTAGTGTAACAGACAATTCAACATACAATGAAATCAGAAATGATTAACTAAATGGTTTAGTTTCCCGTCAAATTAAAGCTCTGTTTATATTCTTTATCTGAATTTAGAGAATAACTCTGAGGAGACAGAGGGCACACGCATATTTTGACAAGGCATGGATGATAACTGGGATTATAGTGAAAGAAAATATGAGTGTTAAAGTGTTATGTATTAAACATGCATTCCCACTGTTTGTTTTGTTAGATCCAAGTGATGAAATCTTAGATGGAAGTATAAGAGGGGGTATAAATTGGGGTATAAATTGATATTGGTCAAATGTCTCTTACGGTTTATAGGAAAGTAAATATTTATATGCTGTGTTCTCATTTCTGTTCATTACCAACACCTAGGGAGGTTTATGGTGGGGAACATTTTTAAAGTTCCACAATGTTTGCATTTCTAACAACCGTAAAAAGTTTTTTTTTCATGTCTCATTTGGGGCATAATGTTAACCGAAAACTAATTTAATATATGTTGGCTATTGTCAAGGTTCTTGCAAATTTGGTGCACATAATAGAATTAAAAATAAACATCTGCACATGTCATTGATATTGGTATAGGCTTTAAGAGCTTGTTCAGAATGTTACACATTTCATGTAAAGCCAGCAACCAATCGGGTTGCACTTCTGTAAGGGACCCCATCTCAATAGTAATATGACTGAAGACATTAACAATTTTAAAGAGGTACATTGAATAGGCTGTATATGGTAGCAAATATAATTATACATTTTTAATTAAACCTATATTTTACCAGGAAAGGCTCCAGAGATTCAAAGCCTCCTTTTCAAGGGCGTCCTGAGAAACACGACATGCGCCACGTGTGATAATTACATTTTCAGGCCTGATGATAGTTCTCTGCTTTTATCATCCACCAGTGTAATACCTGCTGAGCTGATGCCGTTTCTTGTATTTTTAACCTGTATATAAAGACGCTGCCTAACAACCCACCAAAAGCCGTTTCTGCCATGCCTACCAGTCAACCCTATATTCACATGCTTTTTATTCTCCTGGGTTTGAAGATCAGACATATTTCTCTCGGTGTTTTAAAGAGGTTGTAAATGTTCTTATATTAAATGATGAACGTTAATATCAATTGACTGGGTGCTTTCCTTCTACAGTACTATGTAACAACAAAACAAACTAATGCTGCATGTGTGGAAAATGAAAAAAGGTCACGTCGAAAATACAGAAACATGTATCATCTAGATGTCAGACAAACTTTGATACAGTTAACAAAGCATAAAAATAAAAATAAATCAACTTCTGCATTCATCAGTATTTCAGCTTGCAAATCACACATCCTGCCTTATTTTAAACGCAGTGGAATAAAGTTCAGGATTATTTACAACCCCTGCCAAAACTGCTTAGAGCTAAAAAAAAAAAGAGAGAAGGAAAAATGGCAAAGACGAGCGAGAGAGAGACGAATTGGCATGCATGGATTTGTCCACGGTTGGTCAAAGATCTGTGAATCGATAGGCTGACGCTGGGCTGACAGGATGACAGCTCCATGCCAATTTCTGAAGGACATCCAGGAAAACAAGGAGCCTTAGTGTAGGCGAGAGGCAAGGAGAAAGACTGCAAGATGCAGAGATGCGAAGGATACAGGGGGATAAAAGAGAGTATAGGCAGGAGGAGAGTGTGGGGTGAAGGACAGACAGAGAGCCAGACAGCGGTAATGAGCGATAATTGTTTATCAGGCCGAGCTTCTCAGTATTGAGTGGGCGCTTGACTTCGTCACATGGTAAAACCTCTATGGATCGGTGTCATGGTCGTCAGCGCATGTGCATCAACGCACACCCAAGATACACACGAGCAAACAGTCGACCGTGTCCAAATCCACAAAGGCAAGACAGATACACACAGGCACAGACACAATGACCTGAGGTACACTCTCGATATCTCATCATATTAACATCCTAATATCACTAAATACTTTAGTGGTTTGTTTAACGATGCTCTGCTTGGTGGAGTGATGGGAAGACAACAAATAAATAAGGCCCAGCTACAGTAGATGTAAATTGTTTAGCAGTGGTTTCAATTTTAAATTATACAATTATGGCTCTGATTTGTTGGCAAATATAGCCATATTGTAGTATTTTGCAATGTAACATAATCAACCACACATACACACACACGCACGCGCACACACACACATACAGTACATTATGGCTGCTTCCTGTAGCCGCAAGCAAATGTATTGTGAAATCACATTAAGTTATGTAAGTGTACCTTCAAAGACAGTGAAATGTCTTCTGCACATCCTAATGCAGCTCAAAGGGTATTGAAGGCATGGAACTCATTTCCAAGGTGAGAGGACTCCTGGGGCCTTCCATCCTACACAGTATGCACTCATAATGTAATGTAACAAATGACTGAATGCCTTAGCAATTGTTTTCACAAATGACTATTTTGCAGGGCACATATCCATCTTTGAGCCTACAGACATATAATTGGCCAGATGAGGATGAGTTCAGATAGCTGGAGACTCGAAAGAAGGCTTTTACTGTAAGAAACTTTACCTCTTAACTCATACATTAATAATGTTGTTTTTATTTTTGTTATGTTTATGTTGGCCAGCTACCGAGCTATCGCTAAACGTCATCAACACATTACAGATAATGCATTGATAGAACTGCAAGGGCATAACTTTTTTTTTAATGTTTATGTACTGTGGCCACAAAATAATTCCAAAAACTGTATTATCAAAAACAAATATGATCAAAATACCAAAAAAAAAAAAAACTTATGTAATCAGATTTCATCAAATTAGCCTTTACATTACATTGCAATTTCCACTTATTAAATGTCCATTAAAAAATGCAGTGTATAAGTTAAATTAAGATGTTATAGTAATCTGTTTCTTTAGAAAACAAATACGTACGTAAATGCAGTGCAGTTGTGCAATGATTTGCTTGGCGTGCTTTGGCCCAGTTGGTGTAGGACATGCCCTAACGTATCATGTACCAGGGTCCCAGACTGAAGAAAAACATGAAATATATAGGTCAAAGGCCTAGTTGTGGTGGGCCCTCAGTGTGAAGAACTGTGTTCCAGTTTTTAGAAAATATATGTTTATATATAAACATGAAAACATCTCATTTCAATCTTTGACTGAAAAGGTTTAGAACTCATGCCCTACAACATGACACTTCTTTCATACTTAGTGTCTGACCCAGATCTCTAGTGAATAGTTGTACTTGACAAAATTCCCTCCCCACCATGATACTCCACTTTCTTTCTTCTATGGGGGTAGATTTCTATCAATATTATTCAAGCGCAAAAGTATAATCCACACGTGTTTTTACCATTCACAAGC
>JAODUH010000009.1:1232883-1252388 GCA_027564835.1 Typhlichthys subterraneus | reverse complement strand
TGGGGGAGCTACGAACATTCAGTTGTAAATGCCGTCGCGGAGGAGGGAAATAAGTTTTAAACGTTTTTGACGGCATGCCGTTTGCCTTTGCCGGCCACAACTAATTATGCCGTTCTGCTCTCTTCCACTAACATGGTATCCGGTTTGCCATCTGCCATGTTCCATGTGAGCACAGCATAATTCAGACACACGCATGCATGCATTGCATGCATCTAGTGTGCATTAAACACTGGAAAAAGATATGAAGAGTAGAGGTGAAAGCAAAACAGCGATGCAAAAATGTACAGTTGCTCTTTGCATGCAATGTATGGATTTGCAGGCTTTTATAAACCATTGCATTGGAAACATCAACAGACATTGTGATTCATTGTGATCTAATATTAGGTGTTTCCATAGCTGGAGAGTTTTAGGTCAGAAGTGATTCACAACTCTGCAGCTGGTACAGTACATTCTGAACCTGCTTTGTCCTGTTGGGCTGATTTGTGGGCTTTCAGTGATCTCAGTGGGTATGTCTCATGGGAAAACAAATTGTCACCTGTCTTAACACAACAAATCTCCCTTGGCTGTGTCATTGTTTTGCATGATTTATTTGTATCTTTTTTCTATACACCAGTGAAAATAATTTAGAAATGTATGCAACTTTTAGTAATTTCTTAGTAACTTCAAAATTGTTGTTAACAATTTAAACTTTTAAACTAACCTTTAAACTCACCAATACACTGGTTTGGTACACATCTCCTATACACTCATTGACCTAACAACCAACATTTATTATCATTTTATATTAACCTTAAGTGGAACATTTCCTCTTTAGTTTATCTTATCTGTACATTTTATTTTTATTGTTGATAATACCTTTTCACTGTATAGAACACTTAGTGTATTTATTTTTCTATGTGTAAGATTTTTTATATAATTCAATAGTAATTAAATATAGCAGATTATATTTAATCTCAATTTAGCAATGAAGTATGTAAACATTTGTTCAATTGGCTGATGATATAGTTTTGGCTATGGTTGAATTTTAATGAAAAAAAAATGTTTTAATTAATTTAGAAAAAACATAGATTCATTTATTTTGTGAAGCAATACATGTGTTAAGAGGTTTTTTGGGGGGAGAAAAAAAAACTGTTTTTGTGGACTGTACATAAGTATGCTATACTGCTGATAGTGAAATACACAAAAAAAACAGGTTTTATGCATGATTAAGCTGATCCCCAGAGATGTTAGACAGTTGGTGTTTGTCTGGTGACTAGCAGTGCCTGAACAAAACTTGAACCTACTTTTTGGTATCTGCTTTATCTGCTTTGCGGTCTGAAGAGGAACAATACATGGTTAAGCTAAACTAAGCTGTGTTACACCACAGCATTTAGTAAGTCGCTGGTGTCAGTTTGAGACTACATCGCTCATGTACACTCTCACACATTATTTTTTCCTCAATTTTCAAGTATTTTAAATTCAAAAAATTATAATTTAGAGATTTGAAATGGGGTTTGACTTAAATTTGAGATTTTTGGACTACTTGAAAATTGACTTAATGTAGGCTAGTTAATGTTATGTATGTTTGGTGTTTGGACTTAGTTTCACATTTGGGGAAAACATTATGTATTGACGTCACAACATTGTTAAAATAATTTTTGAGACATTTGTTTGAGCGTTATTGTCGACTTAATTTAAGTTTGGTGTTGTACATTTGTATAATATCTATAATATCGCATTGACAGTTTTAGAAATGTTTTAGAATAAAACTTTATTAATCCCCAAGAGAATGTTAGTACATTTAGACATTTATTGTGTTATCATCACTGTAGGTTGTTCAGATTCTGGACAGGTGTGTTCTGATTGCTTGTTACTCTACATATAAATTGTAACTGCACCCCAGCTCTGAGCCTGACTCCACCCATTGCAGAACTTTGAAATATGCTAAAACATAGTCGGGGGGGGGGCTGAGAGGGGGACCCCCATTATGAGGTGTACTGTCGGAAACCAGCAGTACGGATATAACGTATAGGATAGCGGTTTCCCCCACTATCAAAAAAACATGTTAGATTAACTCTCTCCAGTCAGTGCCATTGACCAGTGACACTGGCCTCTACCTGGAGCTGGTCCCCGGGTGCTGCACAGCGGCTGCCCACTGCTCCCTTGAGGGATGGGTTAAATGCAGAGAACACATTTTGCTACATGTATGTGTATGTGACAATAGAAGCACCTTTAGCTTTGTAGAGTCGTTTTTTATTCAAACGGTAATTATGACTATATTAACATTAGCATTGATGTGTCGCATCAAAGGTCAAACCTATTGTTTAGTTTACATCTTAAATAAAAACACGATTTTAGGTGCAGTTACTCTTTAAGCCAAATGAATCCCTCTGTCTTTGTCACACAGCCTACTATAACAACATCACCAAGGTTGCAGTAAAAACGTTGAAGCCAGGCACCATGTCTGTCGAAGCCTTTCTGGAAGAGGCCAATCTAATGAAGACCTTGCAACACAAAAGATTAGTGCGACTGTACGCTGTCGTAACCAAGTCAGAACCCATCTATATCGTCACAGAATTCATGGCAAATGGTAAATAACTGCACACATTCAGGGTTTTTTTTGTTGTTAGTTCTACATGTTTGTAGTTTTTCCCAAACACAAGTACTATTCTGGACACAGGAGTGTACCAGTAAGAAATAATAAATTGGCCTACATAAACAAGGCAATATATCTGTAACTGTATGTACAGTATACGTTACAGTAATCCTTCAAATGAGTTCTTCCTGATCCATATTGAGACCAATTGAATTGATCCAACACAAAAGTTAAAAAAAAAATGTGAGTGCAGTGATTGTCCGTTGTGTATATTCAAATAATATCTGAAAAATATTTCCAAACATCTTTGGACAGAGTACACAGCCTCATCATTCTCTAAACGCACGTAGCCTATTGAGCCTAGTTCTCAACTAAAAACAATCTTCTTCTTTTATGTATGTTTTTAGGGAGCCTGTTAGACTTCTTAAAGAGCTCAGCGGGGAGTAAAGTGCTAACGCCCAAGCTCGTTGATTTCTCAGCACAGGTAATTTTTACACAGACAGGCTAGAAAACATCATGTCATAATGTGTGCAACTGTTGCTTCACTTTACTGTGTTTTCCACTGCCTTGTGAAATGACGAGTGTTACAACTACTACTAAAGAATAAAGGAACTATAAACAAAAGTAAAAGTCTTACTAAGAACTGAATGGGAGTTTAGAGGTGAACAAATGTTGAATTTGAAAATAATATCCAGCACTCACTTTCCAAAAAACTTTCCAAAGACAATTATAAATAATCATTCAAAAAGAGAGAAGGAGTAAAAACCACGGGGAGGGTAACCCAGTGGTGATACGGCTTCAAGAAACTTTTTTAAAAACTGTCCCGACAAGAGCACCTGTGGATTTAAATATAAGTGGAATACCTGAGGCAGTCCTGTACGTTTTTATAAATAATCATTGTTAAAGAAAATCCTGAGTCGACTTTCGTGTTCAGTTGTGTTGTATTTCTGCTATGCATTCTCTACCGTAATGGTCAAGAAGTCTTTGGGCGAATTTTTTAACTCCACTTCATGCTGAAGTGGAGTTAAAAAATGGCCGTGTTGTCTTTTTGTCATGTTGCAGATAGCAGAAGGCATGGCATACCTAGAGAAGAAGAATTACATCCACAGAGACCTAAGGGCAGCCAATGTTCTTGTGTCAGAGAGCCTCCTCTGTAAGATTGCTGACTTTGGCCTGGCAAGGATCATAGAAGATAATGAATACTCTGCAAGAGAGGGTAAGACTAGAGGATTGAAAGAATAATAGAACAAAATGGAAATGACTCATAAACAATGTTATAAGCTACACCTGTGTTTGTCCATCTTCAGTATGACAATGAATCCATAGTCTTAAGACAGAGGACAGGACAGTGGGTCCCCAGGACCAGGGTTGAAGTCCGCTGGTCTAAGATGTTCCCTCAATATGTTTTACCCCCATTGTGACAGCTGCTATGTCTGTCCCAATGGATGCTTAGAAGGGAACATAAGTAATTATCCTATTCATGTTATGAGTCGGAAGGAAGTTTGACTTTCTATATCAGTTGTGATTTCACTGCATGTGAACAATGTACAGAAAATATTAGCATAATCGCATGAAAGCAGCAGTTTGTTAACATGAATTATGACATAATTTACAATATAACAAGGACCGCAACTGACTGGGTGTGTGTGTGTGTTTGTTTTGCCCCATTCCCAGGAGCCAAGTTTCCCATTAAATGGACTGCCCCAGAGGCCATTAATTATGGCTCCTTCACAATCAAGTCAGACATGTGGTCTTTTGGAGTTCTGATCTATGAAATTATCACATATGGCAAAATCCCTTACCCAGGTGTGCATTAATTTGACCAACTCCACAGCAGCAGTTGCTGTGGTACTACTTTTAGAAATATTTATTTAGATAGTTTTGTACATAGTGATTATGTAATAGCATTAAATGCTAGTAATAGTTTTAGTACTAATGTATTTATTTAAGATTTACCCTAGTCTTCTTATGTTATATTTAGTGTTTTTTTGCCTCTTTCTCATCATCTCAGGAATGAGTAAAAGTGAAGTGCTGACGATGTTGCAGCGTGGCTACAGGATGCCTCAGCCGGAGAACTGCCCTGCGGAGCTCTACGACATCATGATGTCATGCTGGAAGGAGAAGCCCGACGACCGCCCCACATTCGACTACATGCAGAGTGTCATGGACGACTTCTTCACTGCAACAGAGTTGCAATACCAGCAGCAGCCATAGAGGACTTTAGAGAGCACGATGTGGAGAAATAGAAGAGAGAAGTAGGACCAATAGAAACAGACTTGGCGAAGAGACAGATGTCGAAAATCATGATGAAAATGAAAGAGTCTTAAAAGAGTATAAAGAAAGTGTGTGTGTGTGTGTGTGTGTGTGTGTGAAAGGGAGGAAATAGGAAGTGATAGAAAGATGGACAGAGGTATGTAACAAAAGCAAAATCTCATTCAGTCAAGAAGGACAGGAAAGAGAGATACATTCTCATTGCAATGCATCGTTCAAGAGATCTGTTTGGGTTTTAATTTATTGTATATATATTTTTTTATTTTTTTATTTTCTTTCTAAAAAAAATATTATAAATATATATATATAGAAAGTTATTGTACTGTATTTTATTTCTTTGTTAATTTAATAACAAGTGAGATGGGTTTATGATCACCTAATGTCAACTTCATATTGAAGTACAATAGCAATCTTTGCATTGTTCTGTATGCTGGTAAATGTCGCTGAATACATTTATAGAGATAATTTTTTTGCGTGGTTAAGTAATTTCAAATAGAACCAAAGACAATCAGTCAAATTATATTTTGCATAATGCTTTCAGAATTGCCCAAATATGTGTTTTTACAAACTTAAATTAATCCAGGTTAACTAGGCATCACAATTTGTCATTAATACAGATATGGTGACTGCTGTTCAAGATTGTAAGAAGCTGATCTGGTTAAAATGGATTATGGTTGATTGTTCTTTGTAGGCCTAATTATATGGCAAAATGCGTTTATTTTATAAAATTTGAAATATTAAATTATACAATATTACATGCTAAACCAAGGCAAATTATAAATAAAATACAATTGATAAATTGTCGTTTGTGTGTTTTGTTTTTGGCTTCTTTTTATTAGTTATTCAAATTCCAAATATTAGAAGCTTTTATACTGAAACGTATGTGTCACATGACCAGACAAGATGGTCGCGCCCTGTAGCAGTTACTGAGTTGTAAGGGGCATTACTGACCGTTCACAAGCGGCCGGGTGCATCTGTCAGCAAGAAGACTTTAATTCGGAACGTTTAAATCATGAGCAAGGACGATCTGATACTGTAAGTATATGTCCACAAGCTGACAGTGGAGTAGATACCGGTACGATACTCTTAATATTAGCTGCATTGCATGTGCCAGGTAAACACAACGAAAGTGCAAAATGTCATCCGACTGAAAACCTTCTTGAAACAACGTGAATGCTTAAGTATGCACGAAATGCAGAAATGTATTCCTGCACTTGAATATGTGCTGATGAATAGATCAGCGTCAATAATGTAGATGTTTAAAAATACTGTAGGCTATGCTAGCAGGGTAGGCTGTGTGAGAGTGACAGACCTTTTGTATTTCATGTGCGATGAATTGTATAACAAAGATATTGAATCACTTTAACACAGCGAACCTTTTTTTATGTTTAAACTTCAGCATGTAGTTTCTCAGCCTCTCGATTTATTCAACGGTTGTTTCACTGCTTGGGCAAGATAAGCGTACAGTAGGCCGTTATCTCTCGCAATCAGTCTGGTCTTCAAGTCAACTGGATGTCCAAAAGGGAGGAGTAGAACTATAGATAAGAGACATACATGACTCATTGTAGACTCAATTCTTATAGAAAATATAGGGGTTTGTGACATGGTAGCAGCCATAACTGAGAGAAGATGTTTGCTTATGTAACAAGCAGTTATGTAACCACTCTTGAACGCTTAACATAGCAGCAAAAACATATAGCCACTACTGCACTAAAGCTCTTCCCCTTTTAGCCCCAAGGACTTTCCTGAGCTGCAGAATGATGTGTTCTTGCGTGCTGCCCGTGGAGAAGAGACCCCACATGTCCCTGTGTGGTGCATGAGACAAGCCGGGCGGTATCTTCCAGGTACGCTACAACTGGTACCATTGACCACCATGTCCTCCTACATCCTTATTTCACATGTATTATGTAGCAGTTTGTACCAGACAGAATAGCTAACTCTTGTACTGTGACGCAGTTTAGATAACCTGTATTTGATTTGTGGTGTGTCTCGGTACAGAGTTCCGTGAGTCCAGAGCAGGGAAGGACTTCTTTGAAACATGTCGGTCTCCACAGGCCTGTTGTGAACTCACACTACAGGTACTGCGGTGAATGCTAAACTCTTTGCAGTATATACATTATTAATAAGTAAGTAATTAAAATAATAATAATGACATCATGTGTCCAAATGTATTATCTTCTAAATGTACGTTTTGCTTATAAACATGATAAGCATTAAACATAATCTCTGGCTTGATATAGAGTCCCTGTAAATTCAGACAGGCATTTTTATGTTAATTTGGCTCATTAGTGCTAAATGGACCTATGGACCCCCCTCTTGCCATCTCCCTGGGTGCGTTCAGTGGACTGCCGTTCCTGTTCATTGAACTTGTAGCAAACGTTCCACTATCCTGAACGCAGCGCCTGTCTGTCCTATGTTATGTTTGGTTGAGCCTAATGGGTTGGGACAACCATCACCCTCATTATTATTGGTACAGTATACATTGGTGACATCAGCACATTTGTAGCATAGGACTGCCCACCTTCAACTTGAGCACATTTCCCATCAGTCAAATGAAAGCAAAACACATGTCTGGGTTAGCAGGGCTTTAAGCTAGCACGTCATTTAAGGAAGTTACTTGCCCTGTAGCTGCGCCAGTGTGTTTACAATGTAAATGTATTCGTCACGATAACTACTTGCATGTAGTTAATTTAGTGAAATCAGTATTATTATTATAATAATAATAATAATAATAATAAGCTTTATTTGTATAGTAGCTCAAAGTGCTTTACAGTGAAGAAATTGCATGCACATGTGTTGCATCAGAATTATATCAGAAAAAAACTAATATGTTAACATATTATGTATTTACCTGCCTTGTGATAGTGTGAGGCAGATGTACCTCAAACTGGTTTGTCGTTGCAGTACATTGTACTAGCGATACAATACTCATTTGCCCGTCCTAGCTGCTATCTACTACTAGCGGACTTACCAAAATGCATTTTTTTGTCAAATGTGAGACAATAAATACATTTCTCACCAGAATATGTGAAAAAAGCTAACCATAACACATAGGACATTTCGGTTTAGATATCCTGTCTTGGCCCCCTTTTGGTTTGTATATTATCTAACCCTTTTCAACCGTTCCTCTTTACCTGTAGCCTCTAAGACGTTTCCCGTTTGATGCTGCCATCATTTTCTGTGACATCCTGGTTGTACCGCAGGTAAGGCTAAAGGGACAGGAGAATCATTATGTCATTTCATTGGAGAGGCAGCTAATTTGAATTAGCTGCAACTCTGTGATAGCATGTTTACATGCTAGTTAAATAAAACCGAATTAATATAGAGTTTTATCAGAAATGTACTTTTCTTTTGTTTTTGTTTTTAATAGGTGTTTAAGGTGCTTGCACACAGCCAAGCCTATGCCCAGCTGACTAAAAAAACTCAGTCTTTAGAATGTTCAGAAAACCAACTGCCTGCCCAATTTGCCCAGGCCGTAACTGACGGGACAACTCAGACCTTTGATAATGCAATGTGAAAAACGGGACATATCCTAATCCACAATTCCAAACAAGTTGAGCTGACATTACAGTACTATCGCGGTTGTAAACCGCCGTGCTGCTCATTGAGAGCTGGGTCTCCTCTTCCCACAACTCAGTTTTATAGCCGTTCCTACGTCCAGAAACCAGACATTTTAAATGTAAAACTACGGCAAAGTGAAGTGAGTAATGGATAGTTGCAATATACAGCCTTTATGCTGGCTAACCTCAAATTAAAATTGTGTGCGCTAACATTGAGCACAGCTAGCTGTCAACGCTCAGAATGTTGTGGTTTGTTGGAAAACTGTGCAGACGTTCCAAACCTCCGCCTGACCTTGACCGGACATGTCAAACTCTCAAAGACGCAGCACAGTTGTTGTTGGTTGGAGATGGTCGGTGTAAGCCTGGGTAGTGTGCAAGCAGCTTTAGTCTTCAATCCAGTTCCTTAATCTCCGCCATCCACTGTCTTTCCCAGGCGATGGGCATGGATGTCCAGATGGTGGCCGGTAAAGGCCCCACCTTCCCAGAGCCCCTTAAGGAGCCTGAGGACCTAGAGCGCCTGCGGTCACGCGTGGATGTGGACCAGGAACTGGGCTATGTCTTCAAGGCTATCACTCTCACCAGGCACAAGATAGAGGGCAAGGTGCCGCTCATAGGGTTCACTGGGGCACCGGTGAGAGAGCTGCACGCGCACGCACGCACACACGCACACACGCACACAGATACTACCAAAAGTGGAAGAAGACAGTTCACAAAGTAGAAGTAACTGTTTCTGCTTATGTCCAGAAGGATCAGAACTCTATTTCCCCTCTCCAGCTTAACTATTATGTGTTGTTAACCATACATCGTACATTGCTTCTACTTTTAGGAACCTTTTCACGCAGTGTGTACACACGCACACACACACACACACACACACGCAATACAACACACATGAAAAAAAACTAAAAACTATACTGTTTCAATGTTCATTTAGCTGTCCCATTAATAATGCATTGTAGACGATAAATATTGACAACATATAATCATAATCACATTGTGATTAATACCTGTGTTTGTGTGAAAGGGCTGTGAGCACTGTTGAAAGTGTCACTGGTCATTCTAAAGCTAAATACTGCCATCATCATCATCATCATCATCAACATGGTTGTTTATTTGTCCCCTTGACAGTGGACACTGATGTCTTACATGATAGAAGGCGGCGGTTCCACCACTCATTCAAAGGCCAAGCGTTGGCTCTACCGCCACCCAGAGGCCAGCCACGTGCTACTGCGCAGGCTGACCGACGTCATAGTGGAATACCTGCTGGGGCAGGTGGCTGCAGGGGCACAGGTAAGCATGCCTGTCTTGGTTCTGACCTAATCACAAGACTATCTTGGATAAAAGCGTCTGCCAAATGCTGTAAATGTAAATGATCACAAGTCAGAGGGACTTGTAGTAGTAGTAATAGTAGTAATAATAATAATAATAATAATACGTGCGTGAAATGTTGTGTAGGCTCTGCAGGTCTTCGATTCTCACGCTGGTGTCCTGGGACCGGTGGAGTTTAAAGACTTCTCCCTGCCCTACCTCCGGGACATCGCCCGCAGGGTCAAAGAGAACCTCAAGGAAGTGGGACAGGATGTCCCAATGGTGAGAAAGCAGAGACAATTGAACATCTAATATACAGGACATGCGCACACACACGCACACACGCACACGCACGTGCACGCACAAGCACACGCACACGCACACACGCACACACACACACACACACACACACGCACACACACACACACACACACACACAGACCTGGCATCAATACCATCGCTATGCGGGCCACCCACCAATAGGTGGAGCCATTACGCCTTTGTAAATGTAAATTGTGTGGGAGCATGTACTGATGATTCATAAACTTGAGTCTGTGCATGGCATCACTGGAGCCTTTGTGTGTGTGTTTCAGATTGTGTTCGCTAAAGATGCACACTATGCATTAGAGGACTTGTCTCAGTCTCATTATGAGGTGGTTGGATTGGACTGGACTATTGCTCCACAATTGGCAAGGTACTGTAACACACATGCACACTTGTATCCTAACAGAACAGCAACACAGATTTAAAACATGGATGGAGAGTGAAATAAATTATTTCTCCAGAGGATATATATACATTTTTCTACATTGTTACCATAGTACTATAAAAATATTTTGCCATTGCACCTACACCTCCAAAAAGGTGCCATGTTAGTAACATTATTCGCCATAAAAACAGCCAAAATGTATTTATTTTAAAAATGTAAGTGTTTAAACACATATAATGCCAACAAGTGTTACATCATTAAATCCCTTTACAACTAACTGTTTTTACTCAATAAGTGTTTAACCTTTCACTGACTTTTTCTATTTAAAAAAATAATCTAGTCTAGTCAGCCGTTACAGGGCTCAGGTTATTAACATCTGTGTTTTCTTTGCCTGCTCAGCAAATACTTAGCGGTTAAAGGGTTATCTCTGTGTTTGTGTGCTTTCAGGGAGGAGACTGGAGGGAAGGTTAGCTTGCAAGGCAACATGGACCCTTGTGCCCTCTATGCTCCTAAGGTAACCCACCATTTTGTTTTCACAAAGAACACTGAAACATAATAACAATGACATCCATATTTGTCAATCACAGTTGCTTATGATTTGGATGTTATTTTATTTATTTCATTATTATTATCTTTTTTTTTTTATTGAAATCAGGATGTTAGGATTTTGGGCATCCATTTTGCGTCACAAATCCTTGGGTTATCTCGCAGAGCTAGCCTTTACTTCTTTACCAGCCAAAGCAAATTTTGCTGTCCTGCTCTCGTCCACTAACATGATATCCGGTTTGCCGTTCCAGCATTACAGCTATATCGAGCTATGTATAAGACATTTAGCACAGAATTGCTTTTGTGACATAGTGCTATAGGACGGAAGAGGCTGAGACTGTGTGGGGAGCTATCACTGAGGTGTAGTGTTTGGAAAACAAAATGGCCCCTAGCACCTCTGAAGTGTATTCTCAGCTGGAATGCTGATTTTTCTCACTGAAATGTGTGTAGCGTAGGTATTTTCCAACCACTAACCTCTTTTCTCTAACCTCCAATTTCCTTAGGAGCGTATCTCGGACATTGTAAAGAAGATGTTGGAAGGGTTCGGCACGAGGGGTTACATAGCCAACCTGGGTCACGGCCTGTACCCTGACATGGACCCAGAAAATGTGGGTGCCTTTGTGGAAGCTGTGCACAAACACTCCCGTGAGATGATAAAGCAAAAGTAAACTAGCCAACAACATTGCGTTGACTACATCAAACGGCTGCCCACTGTTGCTAATTCCATGCATTCATGCATCGTTTATGGACCACATATTATGCTAGTTAATATCTGACAAGTGTGAACATCTGATTTCCTTAATGACTGCGTTTTAGATCTCTCTCTCTCTCTATATATATATATATATATATATATATATTATATACACACATACACACACACATGTTACTTACCTGGTATTTCATGATCAACGACATTTTCCCATTAATCTATCTATCCAATTCATTGAAATATAGTTCTTACATCACTGTTATTAAGATAAAGTGCACCAACAATTGATCAACTCTTTCATGTGTAGTATCTGTTACATAGTTTTTGTTACAAATAATGTACAGTGTATGATACGAAGTTGCCTTATGCCAGCTTTATCTACATTCAACATCCAAAATATGTTGAACAGTTTCAGTTCAAGGGCACTGATGGTGTAGTGGTTATTTATGAATGCATGGATGGATTTGCATGGATTATCATGGTGATTTACATTTATATCATGAGAGATCGTTTTTTATAAAGTTTGTTATTTACTGTAGATTTTCGATACATATCAAAAATATAAAATCAACTAAATGAACCTACATGATGCTAATTGTTTTCTATGGAACACAGATTGCATTTTAAGTCGACTACATTGTATTCCAAATAAAGAGATTTAATAAAATATGACCTAAACTGAGCATCATTTATTTGTTATTTTTGAAGTAATGGGCTCAACCCAAAAATACAAAACAAAAATGTTTCATGCCCTTTAGCGATTGATGCTGGTAAACTTAGGGAACAATCTGGACAAAGCAGGTTTATTTTGGCATGGGCTTTGATGTCATTATCAACAAAGTACGCTATAACAAGTATTTATTTTAAACAGAAGTTTAAATCTCTTGGCATGGTATTGGAGAATATAAGGTATGTTCATCTTCTGCTGTTGCATACTTTACTGTGCAGTCCATGTCACAATTGAAAGAAGCAATGCTGGTCTTTGTAAAGCTAACACCTGACCAGATAGGCTATTAAAGTTAGTTTCACTGTAGCCTGCATGTCAAAGGATGCAAATTGAATAGACCGTACATCAAACGACGTAAACGGTATAGTGCCCTGCACGTGCAGTAGGATTGCAGAAGTAGATCGTGTTAGTTAAAATATCAGTCTCATTGTGACATAAAGGGTGTAAAGGGTGTAGCCCTGTTGTTCCGGCAGCGCCGTTAGCTTTTACTATTGTTGAAACTGAATTGCTTTCATCCTATTTTTACAAATTATTTGTGGTTTTAAGAGCTTTTTCAATGTGTGAAGTGGCCTCCTGCTTAAAAGGTACTAAAATTAAATGCTGTCATAATTAATATTTTATCTCAAAGTTAATCAAATTAAAAATAATGCCCAAGTGCTATTAGTTAGTCTATAGTCAAAGGTCTATGTGAGCACTTTGACTGAATGTGTCTTTTCATTGACTTGTGTGTGTCAGTACATTATCTTTATCTTACTGACACTGTTAAAACAAAAACAAAACTGACTCATCCCTCTTTTTCTGCTGCATCCAATCATAAGCCTTGTCCTCTACTGTTTCTATGCTATGACCAGACAGGATATCAAATTGTTTTTTTTATCGTGCATCATTAACCATCAGAGGGTGTGTTCTAAATGAAAAGAGGTATTTGGGGGTGGGGAGGGGCTGAATATGTTAATCCCAAATGGTGTTTTTCTCTAGGAGGGAGCTAAGCACATGATAAGCGGTTTAGTAAATCCAGTGTAGTCCAGTAGTGTTTTTTGTAGTATATGCAGATTCCACAACAAAATACACATAACATTGCTTGACAGATCCGTAGTGTTTTTAATTTCATGGGGAACTGCTGGCTATGTTCAAGCAAGTGGTTGGTCAACTGTTGATTTAAGATTATGGAGCAATATTTGGACACAAACATTATGGCTACATACATAGACTGCATCACTTACTGT
Organism: Typhlichthys subterraneus; assembly: GCA_027564835.1. Classification (NCBI taxonomy): domain Eukaryota; kingdom Metazoa; phylum Chordata; class Actinopteri; order Percopsiformes; family Amblyopsidae; genus Typhlichthys; species Typhlichthys subterraneus. The sequence goes on along the minus strand of JAODUH010000009.1, from coordinate 1,238,754 downwards.
TAAAAAGCTACCATTTCACAAAACGACACACTATCAGGCATGACGTGCACTCCTTGGGTTTCAAAACATTGCAATGTATTACCTAGATTCAATTAATTTAGCACAACACTGAGACTGAATAGGTTTGATTGTGTGAGCTGTGTGAGTTAAAGAAAAATAACACCCCCATGTTGTTGGGGTACCACCAGTGTACGACACGCCCACAGAGACAATGTGGCATTGTTCCTTGTGCACAAAGTAGTTTTACTGTGCTTCACTGTAAAGTCTATACATCATTGTGCTTCTATTTTGCACAATTGGTTTGCCGGTGTGTACATGCATGAGCGACTGTGTGTGTGTGTGTTTGAGTGTGGGGGGGTGCACGTGTGCGTGTGTGCATGTGTGTGTGTGTGTGTGTTTAAGGGAGGTCCAGGCACAATCTCTCAGCGAATCACAAGGCCTGAAAATCCAATCTGCCTGGAGAGACAGTGGGCTGTACATCATCTGCCATGGATGGACACGATCAGCGCTTTATCAGAGACTTCACACACACACACACACACACATAGATGCAAACGTTATCTATCAATGGCCACATGCATGAATGCACTCATGCACACACACACACACACAGCCTGCGGTGACAGAGATTGATAAGCATTATTACCATAGTTGTTATCAGGGGAGGTGGGAAACAGCATGCCTTCCGAACCACAAGCACTGTCTTCAGGCTCTGCAACACACCGGCAGCCAGACACACTGTCGACATACAGCATGTAGCCCGACTCCAACTCTAGTTTTACCAGCAGTGAGAAAACAGTAGATTCACTGACAGTCAAATGGGGGGATAACCTCAGCTCATAGTAACATACATGGGCTGAAAATCATTTGTAATTGTCCTTATTGTCCTTATTTGACCTTTCTTGTCACTGCAGCGTGACACATCGAGGGAGGGTTAACATTAATGCGTAACAGTCCTTATCTAAAGCTGTCTGTAAAGTCTTGTAGTTAACAAACGTGTTTTGAGCTTTACATTAAGCTTAAATTGCAGTGTGTGGGCCTCGATCATGTAATGGTGGCCATTAAAACAAATGGCTGCTTCTCTCCTACTTTGGAGAACCAGAGGTGCCCTTGTTATTCAGCGTTTTAAAAGCACTGAAGCAATATAGCACGGTGCAAAGCCATTTAAGTGCTCCATAAAACAAGGCAGCAAACTTTTTATGTGCTTTACAGAGACCTCAGAGCTGGATCGGATAGCACAGTAACAAGTTTACAATATGGTCTTAAACGGTGGAATTGAATAGGATCATTGGGTGAATTGATGTCAGTTAATCTCACCAGCAATAATCTCCTAGTAAAAATGTGTTATGGTATACATTTTACCGGATATTTTGCATGTATGTGCGCGCACACACACACGCACATGCACACACAAACGCACAGGGCCAAGCTGTTCTAGCATGGTAACATCAGGCCCAACCAACAGGGTTGTCAGGGTTGCTGTCAACAAGCACAATGCTCCATGGAGTTGTCTTCACAAACTGTGCGTGCGTGTGTTTGTGCACGTTTGTGCGTTTGTGCATGCACGTCCGGTGGGGAATGTTTCACAGATGGGTTGTGTCGTTTTGTTTTAGACATGGAGAAGCCTTGGTTAATTCACCCAGGAGAGAGAGAGAGAGAGAGAGAGAGAGAGAGTGTGTGTGCATGCATGTGTTGAACTTGATTTAAATGGACTGACACATAGACTGTATATACAAGCATATTTGGTATTTGGTGCAGGCCCCATCGATGTGTGTTTGTGTGACTATACAGACATGTATACATATACGAGGGTTTGCTCATACAATATCAATTTAAACAAGTGCATGTGTGTGTGTGTGTGTGTGTGTGCGTGTGTGTGCGTGTGTTTGCGTGTGTGAGAATGCACGCAATCAGTGAGACTACAGTGATGACTTCTCCATCTATCTGGAGACACAATTAATATAAATCAGCTCATTTGCCAAGAGACAATCAATCTAGATTTAATCTCTCTCTCTCTCTCATATATTACATGCATTCACAGTGTTTTTGCTCTCACACACACACACACACACACATAGCTCTAATTCATGTCCTGATTGTCTAGTTATATAGTGTGCAGAATTCTCTAATGAACAGGAATGGAGCTGAGATGAGGGAAAGAAGGGTGAAAAATCTTCTTATTAGGGACAAATTAGTGAGAGATTGATGAGGCTAAAGTTTCTATATGGTTAATTTATTATAATTTCACAGAAAAGGATTATTTGAAGTGCACGAGATAGCATTTAAAGTGCTTCATGAGCAAGAACAGCTTGCTAATGCATGATATGAGGTTTGCATTTTCTGGTTCAAAAAGGTTTTTAACACATAATCCCCCCCCAGCAACGATATCTGAAGGTCTCCTAAACACACTTTGAAAAACAAAATCCCCTTTGGTCAATGAAAACGCCTTTCACACACTGACTTGACGTGTTTCACACTTTATTCATAGAAAAGCACTGAGATTCCAACACAAATCAATATAAAATGGTAGTAGCGTTACATAAATAGTAATAAATTCTCGCTTTATAGACAGTAGATCAAGAAGTCGCAAAGAAGTAGCTCAAGAAAATGAAATTACAAATAAAATAAAAAAAGGTGTTGATGATGAGCTATCATACTTCTGTGGCAACAAATACTGGAAATACCTTTTTATAATCAGTAGCACAAAGAGGCAACAAACACTTTCAATTTTCCCTTAAATTAGAAAGAATAAAAACAGGGAAAAAAAAATAAAAAAAATAAAAAAAATAAAAAAATCGAGAAAACTGAACAATCTCTACCAGCGAAAACTCTTCCCTTCTATAAAAGAAAATAAATTTAAAAAATTGTCTGATACACAGTTAACAAATGGGGTGAGATTGTGAGATATATATATATATATAGAGAGAGAGAGAGAGAGTGAGAGAAAATAACATTCTTGCAATGTTGACATTTTCATGGTATGCTGTGTATTTCTTGTTTGTAGTGTCCCTTTTTCAGAAAAATATTTCTTTAAGCCTTGACGGCTAATATTCTGTGTCATTCATTGCTAAAGGTTTAGCATTTTGTCCTCGTCCTGCGAAAACCACATTTTTGATTCTTATAATTGTGCTGGTGCCAAGCAATGCAAATGTTTTTGTTTTGGAATATGTTTCTGCAGGCTATTACAGTAAACTTTCAATTTTTAACCATTCTACACAAGAATTAAGTAAGCTCTTCTGAAAATCTGATATTTTCTTTCGGGGGGGGGGGGGGCTTATAATGAGACAGAAAAGTAAGTAGCCACCGTTGGGATAAAGGGAGTAAGAAGAAGTGAAAGAGTAGAGTGGTTGAAACAACAAAAACAAATAGAAGGTCCTCAATTTAAAGACGTTTTGTTCACTCGGACCACACTGTGTTACAAATATTCCAATTGTTGTGTTGCCGTGACAGGACACTTCTTCGACTGCGAGAGAGAAGACACTGAAGGCTTGAGTCTTGATTCAAAACAAAAAAAAAAGTGAACGCAAAACAAACTTTGTACATCGATCGGTCAAAAAGGCATCCCACTTTTCAAAACGTTTTCTGTTTATTTCTATAAAGGCTGCAGCATTTACGCACGCTGGATACTGCGAATTGTCCAAATACAAGCATGCTGCATCTGATCTTTGTGGATCCCCCTCGTAAATGCTGGTCCAATCCACGTTCATTAGTTCCTCCCTCCTGGGTCTGTGTGTGAAGGGTATAAAGTGAGTGAGGGTCTTTAAGAGCCAACATGACCATCAGGTGGTTCTGCATAGACAGGTTTTTGTATCCTTTTACAAATGAATGCCTTCCTTATGTTTCTTATACAGTATCGCCAAATAACATGCTTCCTTTTAGAAAACTTTTTTTTTTCTCTTTTTCTTTTTTGCAAAAACTAAAAATCACAACAACAAAAACAACAAATAATAGTTAAAATAGCAAAACAACAAATGGAAAGAAATGTACACCGGAACACCTGAGAAATGCCTTGAAGTCTTTGCGCATACAAAAAACATCATCACATTTCCCACCTGAATAACAATTCAAGTAACCCCTTCCACTCCCTTCCGAATTTTAACAAACAAAATGAAACCACAAAGCAAAAAAAAAAAAAAATCAAACTTATCATAAATAATTATAACTTTACAATTTTCTGAATTGACACTTTGAATATTTACAATATCTTAAATGCTTAATGCTACTACTTTGTGTTTTTTTTTTGTTTCTTTAAGTGATTTCCCTGAGAACTGAGTTAGCCTCTCTTTTCACTTCTTGCTCGGTTTATCTTTATCGTTCTTCCATCTGTATTTCCTCAGGTCAAGAAGGCCTAGAGTTATGACCGACTACCTGGGGTGGGTGGGAGCTCTCATGGAATGTAAAAAAAATAAAAATAAAAAAGCAGACAAGACAATGTTTGCCGTTCAACTTTTCTTTCCTTCCATTAAAAGCACAACTTTCATACAAAGTTTCTCAATGACCAATAAATAAACGATGAAGATGAGTGGCAGAATGTACAGTGGAGGTATGTGTGTGAAGTGCTTGTTGTACGATGACATTTAGTCTGACCACTAAGGATTCAAGCTCTTGCTGTACTGTATACTGCCATTATATACAGTATGTATAAAAACGTTGCCACTGGGTGAGAAAAGGGAGAATACACACAAAAACTTCCTATCATAAAAAAAGAAAAAAAAACTTTACTAACCAAGGCGTGCGATCTCTAAATATCAATAACATGAGATTAGATATTAAACAAAGCATTTGTTTCTTATTTATTAGCACTGGGTGTCTGTAACCACTTTAAGACAATTCCACTCATTTTCACAGTCCTAAATCATTCAGAGCCATTAGCATTCACAGGTAGGAAGCCAACATACCTTAATCAAACGTGACATCTGCTATATTATCAACAGGCAGAGTCAACAATATATGAATGACTTGTGCCACTTAAAGAAATAAAGTTGTATTAGCAAAGCTTAGCGGCTGATACTTGTTGACAATCATGTCTAAGTTCGTGGAAATGGGAACTGAATACTTTGTGGTTCGAGTTTAAAATTAAAGTTTTAGAAAGAAGCCTTTGGCCACACATAGTTAGACAGTAGTGCAGTGGTAACATAGCAGGTGGGTCCCACCATAATAGCTAGCGTGTTTCAGCTAATGCACATATTTACTAATATATCTATATCCTCAACTACTTAGCTAGAATAGCTCATAGATTTGTATCTCAGGATTCAGCTTTTTATATTTATTTAAACATGCAGTCTGAAGCAATGAGGTTCTTTCTTTGAATAACTTTGCAAAGAAACCCACAGACCAAAAGGCTTAGTTCTACAGTGAGACTACATGTGATTACAGTATTCTGCCCCTAGAGGTGCCCTGAATGAAACAAGAGGCTGCATTGGATCAACGTTAAAGTTGAAATAATACAGTCGAGGTATGATATTAACACTCTGAGTGCTTGCAACCTCTGTGGGGTATTTTGTTTGTGTGTACGTGTTTTTTTGTTTTTGTTTTGTTTTTTTTGGAATGACATGTTTTTTTAATGAACCAGTTCTTCTCATATCCAGCTGACAGCATCTATTGGCTCAAAGTAAGCACCACATACAGCAAGATAATTTGGTTTTTATATGTGCCACCTTTTATCACACTTTCACTCGTTATTCACCGTATCACCGTTAGTTTGGGGGAGGAAAGAAATGCTTGCATTTGCATTTTTTGTTGTTGTCGTTGCTTTAAAACAGAATGACCCCCCCGCCCACACACACACACACACACACACACACACGCACGCACACGCCGTGCATCAGCTATACATGTGTAGGCTGAGCGACAACACACAAGATGGGTTGC
>JAODUH010000009.1:1214030-1226970 GCA_027564835.1 Typhlichthys subterraneus | reverse complement strand
GTGTGTGTGTGTGTGTGAGAGAGAGACAGAGAGAGAGAGAGAGAGAGAGAGAGAGAGAGAGAGAGAGAGAGAGAGAGCGAGAGAGAGAGAGTGTGTGTGTGTGTTTCTTCATAGATGTCCTTGAACCGAACCCCCTTGGCTCTGCAGATCCCCGCTGCCACTGGAGAACATTTGACAAGCAGCGGGCTCTTGTTAGAGCGCTGTCAAATTAAAGGTGTGTGCGCATCTGTGCGTCTGTGGTGTGTGTGTGTGTGTGTGCAAGTGCAATTTCAGTGACTCTGTTCAGGGCCCTGTCAAAGTAAAACTACCAAACAATCTGTGTGTGTCAGACAGGCTTGCGTGTGACGGCAAATATAGGCCCAATATTTGGCTTTGTGTTTGTGCGTTCGGGCGTGTGCGTGTCTGTATGTGTGTGTTTGTGTGCGTGTCTTCGCCTTCGTCTATACAAGAAAGACGAGTTAGTGTGTATGTGTGTCACACACAGGTGCACGCACACGCACACGCACACACACGCACACACACACACACACACACACACACACACAGGTGTTTATATATAATTACTGAGGTTTGTCCACACACACAATCACTGCACATCATAGACCTGAATATATCAGTTAAGAAAATAACATAAAAATAAAATGCTCAGGCATCAGTTTATGCAAACAGTTATCCAGTAAAGTATTCAAAATAAATCAAAACAATGTAGTGTTTATTTATTGATTTATAAGGTTACAACCAATACATTCAATTTTCAAGATATGTTAAGTGGCTAAATTCCGTTGATCATTTCATTGACCGCAAAGTCCTGTGTGCATTTATATAACATAATTTCTTGTAATAAATACACACCAAAGCCCTATTTTTGTTTCCTGAGAGTGTATTGAAGCCTATATTATACATATAGCGCTTTGATAATGTAGTGGGGCTGTTAAAATAATGTAATGAAAATCCTCTGAAAAATGATTGTGTGTCTACGCCAAGATAGCTCCCTACAGCTAACAAACACATACACACACACACACACACACACACACACACACACACACACATACACATACTCCAACAGTAGGTTATTACTTGAATGATACATAGGTCCTGGGTTTGTGTCCGGCATAAAGGTCTCATGTATTTACATGTGTGTGTTTGTATTGTACGTGTTGTTTAATGTGTGTACATTAGAGAATCCAGGCCGTTAAACATTGCCTCCATTAGTAAAATGTTATGATTTATTCAGTTGCCGGGGCAGACTAATATCTTTAGAAGTTTTATCTCCCCCTCCCTCCCCTGTTGTGGTTGAGAAGCCGATTCATCTTAAAGAGCGATGAGGCCAGGTTGCTCTCTATGCAAAACACATTAAAGCTAAATGAGGAGTCTATTACTCAAATCTGCCTGATAATACCATAGCTAAAGACCCCTGGTCGCTAACTAAGCAGATTAAGATATGTCACAGATATGTTGCCGCAATACACACGAGAGAAACTGCATACACACACCAAGCTATACTGTATGTAATATACTCACACTGCCAGACACATTGCAGTACATGTTTAATCACACACACACACACACACACACAAACCTTCCACATATACACAGTACTTCACTTCATATAATTAATTCCTTCCACTCCACCCTCTGTGTGTGTGTGTGTGTGTGTGTGTCCCAGCATGCGGTTGTGAGGAGAATGCACAGGGGGCTTGTGAAGTGGTCGTGTTTGTATCAACATGGACAATTTATCATGGCTTGATTAACATACAAGAGTCTCTCTCTCCCCCTCTGCCTCTCTCTCTCTCCCTCTCTCTATCTCTCTCTCTCTCTCTCTCTCTCTCTCTCTCTCTGCTAAGGTCCTGTGGTGATAATGACAAATAATTCATTCCTGCTGCTTAATTAACTAATATCTTCTGCAGTCTGCACTGTCCATATCACTAAAAACATGTAGGCTTTACGTACATTTACTTATTACGTACATTTAAGTTTGTTTACATATATTTACTTATGCAGCGATTGGCCCCGCAATGGTGGAATATTCTTCCTGCAGCAGTCAGGACAGCACTCTCACTGCCCATCTTCCGCATGAGACTTAAATGTGTATTTAGCGATTTTAAGCTAATATCCGTTTTTGTCTAATTCAGCAAATAACTAACATATTCATGGTCCTCACTGCATGTTCTGATAAAAACTACGCTCTGGAACTATACAGAAGTGCCAGACACAAAACAACACTATCCTATAGCCTTGGGCCAGAGCTTCTGAAGGAGCATCGTATGGCATTGAATGAATTGAGTTGCTTTTGGGTCTTTTATTTACTGCACAATATGATACATTTCTTTCAATGTAGAATTGCTAATTAATGTTGCCCTATCGGCACCTATTGCATCCTAACAATCCTGGAGGGGTGGATTCTTCCCTCTGTGGTTCCTTCCAAGGGTTACTTCATTGTTTGAAATGTGAAATATCGGCTGTACTGCACTTTGAGACTGTAATGTGATTAAGGGCTACATTAATTAACTTGACTTGACTAGACTTGACTTGACTAGACATGAGATGTGTTTTTGTTATGACCAAGTTCATCTATAAGCCAATATGTATTGCTGTTGCTGCTGCTGCTGCTTTACTGTCAACCAATAGGAGGGCAGGTTTGGGCACAAGTTATGTTAGTGTGACTTTGAGATAAGATGCTTTACATGTAAAAACTTCTACAGCAGCCATTAATCCACAAAGATGCTTTTCAGTTCAGTGGAAAATGGAACACCCTGGAAAGTGGGACACAATGAAAAACACAAACTATTGTTAGGTTTCATTTAGCACAAATACTACTGTCTCCGTCCAAAACAACTGTATTTTGGAGAGAAAAACACAGCCAAAATATTATAAGCAAGAATAAAATATTACAAGCAAGAATAAAATATTTATTTACAATATTTCTTTTCAAATGCAGTGCAAATACAGTCCTTTCATGGACAGCAGTCTTTGCAACACCAAATAGGATTATGAACACAGTGGAAGCATCATTCCTAAATTCTTTGTCTACCATTTCATTGTGACACTCAGGACTGTCTGGCTACTCTGCCAAGGGCAGCTTTGCTCCTTCAGACCTTGAAGCTGGTTGACCTGTACAGGGCCTGTCTTGTTCCCAATGACCGTTTGTTACTAATTAATGGACTGGAGCCCATTCTCTGACACTGAGTCCAACACAAACTGCATGCATTAAACATGGCCATGCCTCACCCTGACTGCCACAGCCATCAGGGAATGACGACATTTGTCAGATTTTACATTTGTACATATATATATGTATATATATACATATACATCAAAGAACTAGCATATAGCAAATAGCATATAGCAAATAGCATAAAATAACTAGCATATTTATTTGGATTGATGGTTTAAATGTTAACAATTGTATTTAGATAAAATTACATATTGCATTACTGCTTAATATCGTCAGAACCCAATATGTCTTCCCCAAGTCGTTCTCTTCATAGTTTTCATAAGCCAGCCTTTACATGCGTAAAGTCTGGGACACTGCATCAGTACCCGCCTACTTGACTAGCGAGGTATTTTGATTGACATGCACGATGACAAGTCGGACGTTAACCTTGCAATGAAGAACATTTAACAACAGGACTGTAAAATTAGTAAGCTACGGTTACTGATTAAAATACATTTTTAATTATAAATTAGTAAACAAAGCACACTATCGTTGCACCGGAAAATACGGAGACATATTTGTCAGTGGCTATGCTACTGTAACAGCCAATGTAAATAGACAGTATCACTTCCCGAAAGTCCGAGAGTCTAATGTTGAGCTTACAGGGCTATATGTTTTAGAGTTGCATATGTGACGTAGTGGTAATGAACGGAAGAGGCTGAGACTATTGTCTTTGAAACACAACGGTGTATGAAGGTAATGAATAAGGGATTATGTAGTGGGCGAGGTCAAGAGGAGTGTGAACCAATCATCATGCCGTTCATGAACCATACAGTGAAGAAACAATACTAATGAAATACATCACAATACAAGCTTAGGTCATCAAGAAATCTAACAGGCTACCTAAAATCATGGATTTAAGCCCAAAGGCAACACTGGTGGTGGCACATATACACACACGCACACACACACACACACACGCACACACACACACACATACACACACACATATAAATGGTTATTATGGAGCCTGCCGCTGGTGGCAGGAGTGCCCCCACCAAGATCACCTCGGCTGACAAAAGTTAATTTGCACTAATGATGTTTTACTCTTCTCATTACCTTAAATCATCTCCACCCCCCACCCCCACTGCCAGAAGATACTGGAGAGAGAGAGAGAGAGAGAGAGAGAGAGAGAGAGAGAGAGAGAGAGAGAGAGAGAGAAAGAGGGGCTGACAATAATACAGCATCAATATCACAGGGCTGTGTGTGTGTGTGTGTGTGTGTGTGTGAATGGAGGGTGGGGCAATTATAATCCGCTTAGAATGACTATGCATTTGAGAGTTGATGGATAAAGTTGGGAGAGAGACAAAGAGAGAGAGAGAGAGAATTTCGTCCTAATTTGAACAGAGCCCTCCCCCACCCTGTGTTAAATATTTAAATTTTATGCCACCGTATAATTATCAGAGCTACTCAAGTTCATTTTTGAAGGAATGCATGTGTACTTTCTAGTGTTTTTAGTGTACAGTCTACAGTGCTGTTGTATTTATGTTGTGGGCTTAAGTGGTGGACTTTGTAATGATAATAAAATCTAAACTTAACAAGTCTACGGTGTTTAATGCATGAATTAGGTTTTGTATAATGTGCGTTTGAGTCATCATTTTATGAGTTAAATGAGATAATGAGTGTTTTATCGTGTTTTCAAACTTCTTTAGCCTCACTACACCCTCTTAACAGCCATTGCGTAATCCATTTTGAATTATTTTATAACTTCATTGGTCAAGCCATTAAATCTTCTCTGTAGAATAATCAGTTTCAATGTGGAAGGGGCACATATTCTCAGTTAACTTGAGGAAAACCTTTACCTCCTATAAACTCACATAATAGAAATGGTAATATGTGCTACAACTCTTTCACTGACAGTATATAGGAGGGCAACTCTGGGGGGTGTGGTGTTAGCACACTGTAGGCCTACTGTAAAAGCTGCTAAAGCATCCACAGTTTTCAGTTAATTGTCAATGAAGCAGCCACATAAAGATTTGTACGACGAATACAAAAATATATATATATTTATCGGTAATAGATGTCGGTTTCACCTTTGAAAACTTTGCTGCTGATCCCTGATTAAAGTTATGCGCTGAAACTAACCATTCACCGTTCTTACACATCAACTTCTCTGAGCTCACAGTCATTAGCAACCGATTGATGAGAAATAACGGTTTTACTCTGAAAACATTTGCCGCTCATCCAGACAAGGGCCATTTTTACAATTGGTTTAGAGGATTATGAATGTGGGCGTGCTCTGTTAGAAATCGGCGACATTCATTTGTTATCCTTAATTGTTTTCTGGAAGAGGCTTTTAGTGAGGGTTGAGTTATGAATCTATTAGAGACCGTTGACTTCTTTTATTCCTTCTTTTGCTCGCACACAGAAAGATGTCAGATAGTATTGTGCACATACATTCACTGCACTATATACTGTATGTGGATGTGGCTGTTACTTAGCTTTTTTCCTGAATGAACTTGCTGAAAACCTTATTTATTGTTCACAAATGTTCTTAACCAGCATCACTATTTAACACTAATCAATTCATAATTTATTAAAAGTTTTGCGTAGTATAGCCACAACATTACAGTATAACATTACAGTATATCCAACAATTTCTGTAACATTATAATAGCCATACCGTTGACTGATATACTGAAACAATTGAACGAGCACAAGGATTTTCCGGGTCAGAACTGTCATTTCTATTGAGTTTAAATGGCTGTGGGCTTCTTTGAAAGTGTCCACAATGCAGGAGAGACATTAAAGACATCGTCTCTATATTGTGTCCGGGTTTGAGGTCCACGGTAATCATACTCCTGCCTAGCCAGCAGCGTTAACGGATGTCAACATAGATCTACAACGCAGCTGTCGCCTAATGACACACACCTTTGAACAGTGTGTGCATGTGTGCGTGTGTGTGTGCGCGTGCGTGTGTGTGTGTGTGTGTGTGTGTGCGGGGGGGAAGACGTCACAGGAACGATGGCCAGCAGGCATGATGGCTGTAGGAGGGTCACGAGACGGTTCACGTGGCAGATCAAAGGTTCACATGACAACCAGACTCCCCGGTTGACAGGAGCCATCACCTAAACGGACAGGTTGCAGTATCAAAGATGATCAGCTTGTGTGTGTGTGTGTGTCTGTGTGTGTGTGCGTGTGTGCGTGTGTGTGTCTGTGTCTGTAAAAGAGAGAGAGCTCAAGAACAGCCCTCCACCTACCCCCCACCCACTCCATTCTGGGAAACAGGACAGAACAGTGTGAAGTATCTGGGGTGACATTCCGTTTTCCTCATGTCATTTATTCTCTTACATACTTTATAGCTCTCTCTTCCACACACACACACGCACACACGCACACACACACACACACACACACACAGAGGGAGCCATGGGATATTTGTTGACATGACATAAGTCATATGTTGTGGTCCGTATAGGGTCAGTGTTAAACTGGTCAAAGTCCACAAAAGATATGTAATGCTTTTCATTTAGAGCATTATGTCAAAATGAACAACTTTTACAGTACATCATGCTCAACCCAATCATTTTTATGCAAACGTATGGATTTCACATACGGTATATAATTGCATACTGTAAACAAGGACCATTTTGCAAAAAATAAGTTTGTTGCACTTTACATCAGCTAAACAAATCTTGTTTCTCTTTTTCGTCATTGAGGTGCTATGTTTGTGACACTGAATGCAATGAACTTCAGATATATGAGGTATTTTTTGCTGAGTGGACATGGCACAATGTTTGAATGGTGAATAAAGGAGATTAAATATAGTTAGATATCATATTACATTACCGTAAAACAAAAAAACTAAACATTTTAAGAAACGGACACGAACGGAATAAGAAGTTGATTTAGAATTAGACGGTCCAAATGAAAGAAAAAGAGGTATAACATTAGGCAAAACAGGCTCATCTCCATGTATTACTACTCCAGAGCCCTGCGGCCTTCTGGGAAAGTATAGAATCACACGGACCAAACATAATAAAGGTAATTTACTGCCCAGGCAAATTCCATAGCTCTGGGCCTCCGCCCCATGTTAAACAGCCCGCTGACCTTTAGCGGCTGATTTCATAAAGAGAGACACAATCCGATTAGGCCGTGACGAGAAAGGTCAAATGCATTGGCAGTTGTGGACCATCGCTAACGCAGCTAGCCGCTAGCAGCGGCTATGTCCTCCACCCCCCCCCACCCCCCCCTTCCTTCCTTTTGGAGGATTTGTGTGTGAGTGTGTATGTGTACAAGGGTTACAGACCCAGACAGTCTGTGTGGATGGGTCCATTGCATGGTGCAGTTGTCGACTGTTAGCCTATATGGCCTCTGGAGCCCTTAGTTTTAAGGGCAGCATATCCAACATGGCCGTCTTAGTCCACCTTTGTGTCCCTATGGCCATGTGCTTGCATGTGCGCACACACACACACATGCACACGCACAGTGCCTGCCGGCGGCAGTGTATGAGGTTTAGCTGAGTCCAGTGAGTCTTGTTGTGAATGCGTGCAGCTTCGGGATTGATGTTGATGTGTCCATTTGCCACCATCCCTCCATTTTGTATGGTGTGAATGTCACGGAACATTGTGAAGACCTGGACTGAGTGAATCGATTGAAACCTGGTCAGTTTGTCTTGAAAATAAACTTTAGCCGACCTCTCTCCAAAAATGTAATCTGCCCGTTAAAACAGGGACAGCTGTTAAATGCCCACACTGGGGGATTAAGGGTATATTTGTGGTTAGGGCATGGACATTTTCCAGAAAATTAGGTCTTGTGTGTTTGATCCCTGACAAATGCGTAACCCCTAACTGCTCCTTACTTTGATAGCATCAAATACTATATACTGTATAGTATATACTTTCTGTATATCACTTTGTATAAGGGTAAATTCCGAAGACACCATTTACAATATATTCTAAATAAATGTGTTTCATTGTGTTGAAAATATATAGTAATGCTGTGCTCATTATACATCCCAAATGGGTCCCTAATGATGGGATGCATTTGGTTGACTACATGGTGGAAAAGTGTCTGCCATTGTCATATCGGCACACCCAGGGCAAGCATCAAGTATGTATAGTACTGTACAGTATGTCTGGGGCTCCTATGGGAATACCACGCTTGTATTATACTGTATCATGGCATGGCTGCTTCATTTCCTAATTGTGTTGTATCCATATTAGTATCTATGTGTGTGTGTTTGTGTTTGTGTGTACGCCAAAGTGCCATTGTGTACACGCAAGTCTGTTAATGTAAGTACGCTTTCCACTGCTTTCAGTGTGTGTGTGTGTGTGTGTGTGTGGCGGGGGGGGGGGGGGGGCAGGTTTTATCCCCCCCCCCCAGAGGGTCGCCCGGGTAGCTGCTCTTGCTAGCTAGCAGAGCTGTCATTTGTTTTACGAGGTGCCCATTAAGAGTCTCACACGGATAATGCTGATTGTGTGGGGCGCTGCCAGGATATACTGTATACGTGTGCGTGCGCGTGCGTGTGCATGTGGCAGTTGGAGTGTCCAAGTCGTGCAGGGGCGTGCACGCGTGAAGTTACAAGTACGCGGGCTCGTGCATGCTGCACACTGTATGTCCCTATTTGTGTGTTACGACGTGCACGCTGGAGGATGCATTTGTTAGCGCGCGCGCGTGTGTGTGTGGGCGTGCGCGCGTGTGTGCGTGTCATGGTTAATGTTGATTGTGCCCGGGCACAGCAAGGTGCTGACAGTAACGCGCGTGTTGAATGACTGAGATGATGTTAACAAGCACATGGAGGCGCTGCCGCTCCCCCCCCGCCCCAACCCCCACTGTTTACAATGTGGGGGCGCTAAAGCTGTCGAGATCATAACGACCGCACGCCTGCCTGCGCGCGTGTGTGTCTGTGTGTGTGTGTGTCTGTGCACGCACTAATACCTGTCCTCATCTTCCTGCCTTGCTGCTCTCCTCGGAACTGAGAGAGAGGGAGAGAGAGAGGGAGAGAGAGAGAGGGAGAGAGAGAGAGAGAGAGAGAGAGAGAGAGCTCATCTCACATTAAGGGAGCCGTGGTATGAAGCAGACGCAAGCAGGGACAGAGGCAGGCAGACAGGCTCATGCACACAGCACAGCTCATAATTGGGAAGCCGAGAACAATACATATGTAAGTGTGTGTTTGTGTGTGTCGGTGGGGCCCTGAAGTGAATTGGAGACAAATGAAGGTGTGCCCTATTCTCGGCAAGGGCTTTTGGTGCTGTCAAAAACAGCGTGAAAGAGTGTGTGTGTGTGCGTGTGCGTGTGCGTGTGTGTGTGTGTGTGTGTGTGAGTGTAATAGCAATATACCTTTGCCAAGGTCCCCTCTCTATGTAAACGGCTAGAATGTGTATTATACCTCAAACAAGGACATTTACATATATTTTTATTTGGTAGTGATGTCTTTATGTCTGTGGGGAACATTTTAACTGTACTGAATATTTAATTTACTGAAAACAGGATTTTTTTTTGGCTGTATTTCAGATTCTACAGATTATTTAAAGGTGAAATTGTTTCTAAACCTTTGGCATTAAATTGTCATTGTTACAAAATATTCACAAAACCCTGCAATTGTGAAATTGTTCAAAATAACCATGTGCATCGCAGATAATGTTTTCTGCTACCAAAAGTGAATAGTGATAGTTTTTTAAAACTATGTATTGTATTGTATTGTATGTATTGGGAGTTACATATCTCAAAACAGTGGCGTTTATATTCTTTCATTGGTTTTCAGCACCATTTTAAATCTCCTAAAACTTTGGAGCTCACTTTAGACCAGAGGTCTTATTAAACAGGGGGTCCGGGATCCCTAGGGGGTCCTCAGAGGTGCAGCAGGGGCCCTGCAAATTACTTGATCCCAAACGTATTTTAATGTAAAAACTAAAAAACATTAAAAATATAAAAATATATAAGGAAAAGCCATGAATACAATCTGTGCTATAAATGTATAACTCTGTCAATTATTATTTTAATGGATTAGTTAGTGGTTTACTATGACACTACTGTAGGTCACCCTACAGATTATTGTTGTCCCCGCAGCTAAATATTTAATATCATACAGTATGTGATAGGGGGTCCCTGTGCCATCAGCCAAGCGGTCATTGGCCAGAACAACATTAAAAACCTCTGCAGCCCTTTAAAGTGCGCCTAATGTCCCATGTTGATGATGATGATGGCTTGTACAACATACTCAGAAACAATTAGCATAGGCCGGTGAAGTGGCCGCCCGCCTCACAGTCAAGGAGCGTGGGCCAGGGCATAAATAAGTCCCCTTGTCAACCCTCAATGTGCCACAGCTAATGACTCTCATTAATATGCAAAATAGCAGCCATTCTCCTCTGCATTATACATGTGTGTGTGTGTGTGTGTGTGTGAGAGAGAGTGCGCGTTCATTTTGCACGCCTTCCCTTCACACGGTGCAAAGTGACCAGCTCAAGAAAATTTCTAATTGCGAGTCAATTATGTCATTGAGAGCGTTTTTAGATGTTCATTTGTATGCAAATTCCGGAGGCCGCCCGGAGAAACTGCCGCCAGACAACATGCAGCGTATAAATAGAAACCGACCTCAAAATGTTAGCCCGCATACAGTAGGGTCAGAGGCCGGCCAGACGTCGTATTTTATGACGTTAAACTTCCCTCTGCCACTCGCTAACGTTAACGAAGCTGACACAGACATGCCAAGTGACACCCCAGAACAAATGCAACCCCTTATACAGATCTGACAGGACTATTTTTCTTTTTGTCGTGGTGTACATTATGCACTGTAGTGCACCAGTACTGAAATCATGTCAGTGAAGAGACACTTTTGTCATTCATGTTTAAATTAGTCATTGGTACTTTTTAATAGGGTGTACTGATTAAGACACACTGATAATACTATTGGAAATGTACCAGTTTCCTCATTGTAGCACCATAATCAAACACACCTATTATCGGTCGGAGGGGTTAGATGTTTTTTCCTGTGCTTTTGAGAGGAGAGACTCCTCAAGGTTTCCCCCGGGCGGTCCTCGAGCTCCATATTTGTGCCCCTCCCTCCCTGACGGTTCGTCGCCCGCTGCGTAGACCGGACAGCGCCCCGCCACATCCCAGCCCAGCGTACTGTACATACACCTGTGGTTTAGTGGGCCTGGGGGCCTGTTCACAGTAAATGAATCCCAGATCCATCATCCCACCGCTCTGATCCGATCCTCCTCTCTGCCGTTGATTAGACGCCTAGTGGAGCGAAGGACATGACACGTCAATAACAGCAGTAGGTGGGGAAAAGAGAGAGGGGGGTTACAGCAAGGAATACCATCGGGAGAAAGTAGAATGAGTGTGAGAAGAAGTGGCCGGGTGGAGAAGACTAAATGTGCAACACCCCCTAGTGGCCGATGCAGAGATAACTGGAGAATCACTCTTGCTCGTGTCTGCATCTGCCATCTGGGTTTATGCATTATTATTATTATTTTATAAATACAAACCTTCTCTTTTTCTTGTTCTGAGGGTGATATGCAGGGAATACACAGGGGAGGGGGCTTGTAATGGTGAGAAAACGCACACATACACACGCACAGGCACGTGCATGCACACACATGCACACCCCCCCATCCCACACACACACACACACACACATTATTCGAAAAGTTAGGCAACAAGTTAATTGGAACCCTGCCTGTGTTCATGTGTGTGTGTGTGTGTGTGTGTGTATGTGTGTGTGTGCATGCATATGCATGTACACATACAGTACTGTGTGTGTGCGTGTGTGTGTGTGTTTACGCAGGTGCACTTATTGTCTACGATTTTGCCATGTGTGCTAACACCTAATTTGTCTGCATCTGTCTTTGTGTTGTGTGTGCGTGCGTTTGTGTGTGCGCGTGTGCGAGTGTGTTGGCATGTGTGCGTGCGTGTTTGTATGTGCGCGTGTGTGTGCGTGCCTGTGCGTGAGCCTGCGTGGGCTCTCAGCCTCTCCTCTTCGTCGATAGCAGGGCAGAAGATCCGGGTGACATTGAGCGGTCATTAGCGCAGCCATCCGCACTTAATGAATGGATGGAGTCCACAGCATTTGCACTAAATTCATTATCACCGTATTGGACTGCACAGTAATAATTGGTTTGTCACAGCGATATTTTGGATGATTAATATGGCTATTGATTAGGGGGTGATATGAAGTAAGAGGTGATGGCGATGAGGAGATGGATCTGGCTGGAACACAACACTGAATCAACACTGCGGTTTGACTTCTGGTGTGAGTGTGTGTGTGTGTGTGTGTGTGTGAGTTGCATCTAGTACCGTTCCTGTCTCCATATTCTTTGTCTGCTCCTGCTTTTGGCTTAATACTCTGAGTCACTGGTCTACCTGTCTGTCTCACTACCTGTCTGTCTCACTACCTCTCTATCTGTGGCACCCTTCCCTACATGTCTGTCTGTCTCCCTGCCTGCCTGTCTGTCTGTCTGTTGCACTCTCACCTTCCCCTACCTGCCTGCCTGTCTGTATGTCTGTCTGTCTGTCTGTCTCCCTGCCTGCCTGCCTGTCTGTCTCCCTGTCTGCTTGTCTGTCTGTCTGTCTGCCTGGCTGCCTGCCTGCCTGTCTGTCTCCCTGTCTGTCTGTCTGTCTGCCTGCCTGTCTGTTGCACTCTCACCCTCCCCTACCTGTTTGTCTGTCTGTCTGTCTGTCTGCCTGTCTGTCTGTCTGCCTCCTGTCTGTCTGTTGCACTCTCACCTTCCCCTACCTGCCTGCCTGTCTGTATGTCTGTCTGTCTGTCTGTCTCCCTGC
>JAODUH010000009.1:1198829-1213434 GCA_027564835.1 Typhlichthys subterraneus | reverse complement strand
TCTGTCTGCCTGTCTGTCTGTCTGCCTCCTGTCTGTCTGTTGCACTCTCACCCTCCCCTACCTGTCTGTGGGTACGTCTATGTGTCTTCCTGTGCCTCTCTTTAGTTATGGTCTGTCTCTCTGCGGAGGCCTCTCGCTGTCTTATCTACTGAGCTCGGATTCATTAGTATCGATCAGCCATGTACTGGATATATAGATCTAACAGTATATAGATAAGCCATTTATTATGTGTGATATGCACACATGCACAGGTGCACGCACACGCACACACACACACATATAGATTCATGATTTACATGTATAGATTGATTGTGGACATTTTAACTGCGGACTTACCTATTGTACTGCTCCCAAGAGGACCTGTTTGAAAAATGTAAATGCCCCTCTTTCCTTCTCAGCCGTCAAAAGGTGCAATGGATTTTACAGGATCCACCCCAAAGGCAGAAAGTTTATGTTAAAGCTATCTAAAGCAGAAGCGTGTATTTATTGGCTATAGCAATGGGGGCAAAATAACGATAGGATGGAATAGTAACATATAAGCACTCCAATGACCAATCATGTGCTTTGCCTTGAGTTAGCGTCCAAACAGTAATGGTGCACCTAATACATAATTCTTTGGTGATTAAGGGTGAACTATTACACACATATGTATATATTATATTATTATTATTATTATTATTATTATAACACATTTATTATAATAATAGTGTCTGAGTGCACATTATCAACACTTCTAAGAAGAATGACATTGAAGGGACTTAGTCTGAGATTGGAACCTTTCTGGTTGATATAAAGCATTCTGCCATGCCTCCATCTTTCAACAAGGTGTTTAGATAATGCGGGTGCCCGCCTATACAGACTCTGCCTCATTCATTCTAACAAAGCAACCAAGTTAAATCGTGTTTTATATGTAGGATATATAAAATATGTGATGCATTAGAGCCACCTGAATGGATGGATTTATAAATGTAAAACCAAAATCCACACAGACGAATAAACCCACCATTTGCCTCCATGTTCACTGGAGATCAGATTCCTATCTGAGCTCTACATCCAGTAAATGTAACTTGTTGTGGATCACTATCTCACATTATTTTTCTTTATTCAGCTGAAAGCCTTTCTGTCCAAAATAATGAATTGAAGATATCTTTTTTTTTTTTCTAAAGGGGTATTGTAGTAATGATAAAGTTATCATTACGCCACCCCCTCTACCTATAAACACGATGATCCCTTTGGCAATCCTTACACCTCACATTTTAATTCTGTTTCACACAAAAAAAAAAAGTTATTTTGATACATCCACACACGCCATCTGATGGGATGATAAAGTGACACTGGGCTCTGTTTCAACAGGGCCAAGGGAGAGAGAGAGAGAGAGAGAGCGATAGAGAGAGAGAGAGAGAGAGAGAGAGAGAGAGAGAGAGAGAGCGAGAGAGAGCGAGAGAGAAGGCCTCATCCCTCAGATTAGGCAAGACGGGACAATGGGAGGGAATTACCATATGAATATGACCACAGCACCCCAGCCTCTTAAAACCATCAATCTCCCCTGTGCCATGCGCCCTGGATACCAGATAACCCCCTGGATATCCCCTCTTAACCTCAATTTCTCAGGATGTATTAAGAGACGGTCGGCGCACTGGGTGGGGGGCGGGTGGGATTGGGGAGGAGAAGGGGAAAGGGTTTGGGGTCGGACTGGCACCGCACTGCCATTATTCTTCCTCCCCCCCCACCCCCCAACCCACCACCAAACACCGAAACGAGTTATAACGCAATTAATCTTCTATGCCGGGATGAAAAAAATATGGCAGCTAAGTGAATTTTACATGAAGAACCTCCCTCTACTTAAAGCCAGTCCCCACCCACCTCCTGAATAGCGACATGGCTCTGTAGAGTGGGGGTGGGGCCCATAGGGGGTATATATACAACACCTCTGTTGAGATAACTTCTCAAGAGTTACACAACTCGTTATTCAGGATATGACCTAATCACTTTTATATACGAATAAGTCACAGACTTAAAATGTATCCCCCCGACCCCCCTCAAAGAGAACATGACCAGTGTTTTGCAGTAACTAGTTACTAGTTACTAGTTACTGTAATCTTTACTATTTACAGTAACTAGTAGTGTAACTAATTACTTTTTCCAAAACAGTAATAATATTACAATCCATGCTGCATTAATGAGTTACAAGAATGAGATTTCTGGTCCTGGCTAATTAAACAGCTTTCACTTTGGCTAATTGTTGACTCGTAAGGTTAATTATTGTTCCAATAAAGATGATTAAATTCTAAAATAATTTAGCTACACAGGTTATCATTTTTCGGAAGGGGCGAGTCAGAGTAGTGATTATGAAAGTAATATAGTAATGTAACTAGTAACGTAACAGTAATACAGTAATAAGTAAATACACTTTATTTCTTTTTGACGGAGTAACTAAAAACATATTACTATTCCCGAGTAACTTGCCCAACACTGAACATGACACACAGGAGGAGAGGGAAGCCCATGAGACTAGCTCAAAAAGCTCAAGGTGAATACCATGGATCGGTCGCTTTAACTGCGTCTTTCTGCTGATATCGGTAAATGAAGGAGGAGGTTCTCCAAAAAGACACCAGAGCCTTAAATAATCGTAGTCAGTCGTCGCATCAATAGCTCTGTCTTTCAGCTAAAGAGTCACAATAGCTCAGGAGCCAGTTAATGGTGCAGCATACGACCAGAACAGGAACATTATGGGACAGCAGTGGCACAGCGGGTGGAGCTGGTTCTTAAAACCCGCTGCCTATTGCTCAAGTGTCCCTGAGCAATACACTTAACCCTGGTTGAATGGAAGATAATCCCAGTTGTGACATACAAATGGATAGAGTTTGACAGGATTTCTGATTATTATTTATATAGAAAACCGGGCAAAACATGCAGTACCGATCTTGCGTTTTTACACTTACTGTAAAAAACAACTCAAACAGTACATATTGTAAGATCCATGCCAAAACTACGATAATACCTCCTACTCTTAAAAAGCACAGTACAGGATTAAGTGGTTTGTTCCTTGGTGACATGGAACTTTAATCTACAGTCTATCAACAGTATTATGTTGACTTGCCCATGTTTCTTCTTTATAATCTTCTCATTACCAGTTGTGTGTAAGTGTGTGTCTGTGTGAGCGTGTATGCACGGGCGAGCGTGCATGCGTGTGTGTGAAAGACATATTTGTGAGTTTGTTTGTCAGGAAGAGCCGCGATGAGACACATCCTATGTTTCAGGCGACCCTTCATTCCTACAATACAAAGCTTCAAGTTGCCTAACAACCTTTATCAGGTCAGCATATCACGCACAACATGGCAGCATCTAGTTGTCACCGCCCCCCCCAGGCCAACCAGACCACGGATGTGTGATGCCCGTGACCTTTACCACCCCTTCTCTGATTTCCTTATTTTTTCAGGTGTGCTCTATGAAAGACCCAATCTAATGATATGAGCACTTTTATGTTTGGCCCTGGGGTTAATTTGGGAGGACGTTCTATTGTACATCCTGCACTGAACTGGAGGTCGTGCTCTTGTTGTATCACATTCTGACAGTTTGAAACATTTTCCTATACACACACACACACACACACACACACATATATATATGAGTGGTTATAGTGTTCCAACCATGTTAAGGCTTTATATCGCTTGGGGTGTGGGTTGTTCTACTGTACCCACACTCACATCTGATCTAATCTCTATGCCACATGCAATACATTTGTCTATGTTTGCTTTGTTAGGTTATAGCTGTACATTTTTCAATAAATGCAGTGTATTTATAAATAGGAAAGTTGTCAAAAGGTTCAAATGACACGTGACATTAGCTATCAAAACTACCAAATAGATATAGATATAGAAATAGATAGATATGGTGAAATGGACATTTTAAATTGAGCTGATAATAGGAGCGTCTGTAATGTCTAGATTACAGAACTATCCTATTTAGTCAGGTACCATTTCAAGAGTAACTAGAAACCCATTACAATGGATGACTGAATGCAAAACAAGCACCATCCAGTATTTTATTGTTTTGTGTGTGCGTGTTTCACCAGAAGCAGAGATAGGCAGTAGAAACACAGGAAGAACGTCAGATAATTATAGGATGTGATCGAGTTTCCCATTTGTCAAGCAGGTGTTTCAGCACACACCATATTGTACATGCCTGAGAGAGAGAGAGAGAGAGAGAGAGAGAGAGAGAGAGAGAGAGAGAGAGAGAGAGAGAGAGAGAGAGAGAGAGATTTAGATATGTCAAACAGACGAGTGGGGGTGGTGGAACATGAGGAAAAGGGAAGCAGAACACAGGTGTAATAGATTTCTGGTGTCTATATTTCATGTTGAAAATTGGCCGGTACATCCAAGCGGTGTGATCTATGGGAGCCGTCGTCTTATGAAAAAACCTTAGTAAATGTGTAATTTCTCCCTTGATGGAACACAGGCGAAAGGCTATTCTTCTTATCCCTATGTCTCTCACACGGCTCCTTCCTCTGTTCCAGCTCCCTCCATCTTCCTCTCCCTCCTCTCCTCTTCATGCTCCTTGATGTCTCCATTTCATTACCACCCCTCCATCTATCAACCTTTGCTCCCCCCCCTTCCCCTCAGCCCCCTTATTCTTTAAACGGAGTGACTTTCCCGGAGCACAGTTTAGGCTTTGAGGGGTGGGTACAGTGATCACGAAGCCCAGCGCACACCAGAGGCGGCGCGGCTCATCATGTGACGTGCGTTAAGTGACACCGGTTGCGTCTGGTTGGGTCGTCGTGGTGCGCCAACAGGGAATATTACACACAGCGTGGGACCAAATGCCTATAGTTGTCTATTTTTTATTACTACATTGCTAATTTAATGATCTGAGCAGTTAAGATTGTTTTGATAGCAGCAGCTCAACAAGAGTTGGAAGCTAGGCTATCATAAGCATTTGTTGATAAAAAAGAGAAAAGAGCTGCTACGGGAGCCTAGACATACCAAACTGCACATTCTCTCGTGTTTTCAGGCGTGTCGACGAGGGGGAATAGAACAGTGGTGTATTCTCTAGCTGGAGGGCGCGTAAACGCGTGTCGAATTGCATCGAATCGTGTCGAAGCATGTCGAAACGCACCGAAGTGCGTCTAGACGGTGCCGGTGTGGCTTGACGCGCGTCGTACGCCGCCGGTCTGCCTTGGGTTTGAGTGTTTGTCCTCTACAGTCACGTTTTAGAAAATGCATGCTTTCTGTTCTGTGTGTGCGCGTGTGTGTGCACGTGTGTCCGTGCGTGTGTGTGTGTGGAAGAGAGAGGCCGTCGTGTGTTCCTACATCCCCTTCGGGAGTCTGTAGGCATGGCTTGCTTCGCTCCGGTGCGCTTGCTAGCTAGCTAGCGGCCAGAGCAGACGCTGTAAGATGAGCTGTGTCCCAAAGAGAGGCGATGCACAGGTTAAATAGTGACAGAACAGCAGCTTTGGACGGGGGAGGTGGACCACTGAGCGTAAATGGGGCCGGGCCGTGCGACCACCCTCCCACTTATGTGTGGCTGTTTCATATAAGTCTCAATGACTGTGAATGAATGTTATGTTTCCATTACAATGATAAAAAGGAGAGATAGATAAGAAGATATATACCGGTACAAGGTACAAACTGTCACAAATCACCAAACAATGCCACACCAAATCCTTTAATTATACACACGCACGCAAACATATGCACGCACGCACACACGCACACACACACACACACCATTTTTTGTATTAAATAATACCATTTTCTGGACTGTGTTTTTCCACCCCGGCAAATTGAACATACTTATTAACAAAAGGCAGCCTCTCAAGAAAGAGAATACCAATCGAGGAAGACATTTTAGAGAGGGAACGAAACAGAGCGAGACATAAAATAACGCGAGGCTATGCATTCCAATCAGGAGCAGGTGCGGTTGCGGATCTCCCTGCTAGCGGTGCTAATGGGAGATCAGTTGTCTCTATCAATGGTGGGCCGAGCAAGCCTTTTAATCATGGTCTAAGGGCTGCCTACACTCTCTATCATCATTGAACTGTGTCCAGGGCTAATTGTGGCTATATTTCACTGTCCCCACTGCCTGAACACTGCAACGATCTACTGACCTGCTGCTTAACCACACACACACACGCATGTGCACACGCACAAACACGCACACACATACACACACACATGTCAGCAATCATACACGCGTGTCCATATACATGATACTTATCTACGTTTCTATTTGAAACATCAAAAATAAGTGCACACACACACCACATCATAATATCCTGCCTAACCTTATTTTAAATGTGGTCACATTAGTATATTGTGCTAGCCTAGCTAATATATACAAACGTTTGTGTACATGGCTGACTTCTGCTTTCATTTCTCCCTCCGTATTTCCTTTCCACCACCAATGGGTCACCTTAGCTGTGAAAGTCCTGACATTTTAGCTATCTTTGCTTCAATATATCGCCTTGAACCATAGCAATGTTTCTCTCTCTCTCTCTCTCTCTACCTCTCTACCTCTCTCTCTCTCTCTCTCTCTCTCTACCTCTCTCTCGCTTTCTCTTTCTCTCACTCTCTCTAGCAAGATGTCACATAAGCAACTCTATGCCGAACGCCAAACGTCTAATACATAAACCCCTGACAGCTTGACAGCATGCACTTTCAGGAAGTGAGGAAGTTGATTTTCATTGGCTGTTAGAATTGTCACTCGCAAAGTCTGTAACTGTAATTCCGTTGGGATGCTAGTGCAGTGTTACGGTATATTTAGTAATATAATTTTAACTGTAGCCTATAGATTTACAATACATGCAAACAACCAGCTCATGTTGTTACGTTACGTCCGACTTGGTCATTGAGTTATGCTGTTCGTCCTGTCTAGTAGGTGGATCTTGACAAAGTTAACCAGCGCTGTGTCCAAGACTTTACATTGCTGGCTCTGCGAGACTAGCTTGGCACTCTTCTGGGAGTTTTATATTATATTAGCAAATGTAATTTGTAATGTACAGTATTGGCTTCTATTTGGGCAACCGTAATGCAACACGCAACCGTTTCCAGTGCCTTTCTATTTAAATTACAAACCTAACCTATAGGCCTTATTATTTTGTCTCACTGCCAAAAGTTTAATATTTCACATACTATATAAAAAAGAGGTTATGGAAAAGTAAGCTTCACACATTCCCCCTGACAGTCAGTGCTCTCAGACACTTTCAGTAGCCACCCTGTAACCTAAATTAATTCATTGAAAACAGTTGGCATGATGTATTGAAAACATAGCCAGGGTGTAAATGTATTTAGAGCAGAGTGTGCTGTATATGATAGCACTCAGCTCAGCTCACAGAAATGGCTCTCTGTGGTTTTAAAGTAGTTGGTGTGTGTGTGTGTGTGTGTGTGTGTGTGTGTGCATGTGTGTGTGTGCGTGTGTGTGTGTGTGTGTGGGTGTGTGTTTAGACTTTCCAAAGCTTCATTGTGGTAGGTTTGGTTTCAAAGGCTCACACTAAAACACTAGCACATGAAAATAAAATAAATAAAAAATGAATCCCTCACCACCCTCAACAAAGACACTTGATACCTACAACACTGACATTTGTGACATCCATCAGCTCTGTTATAGACACATCAACAACAACTGGGTTAACAGCTGTGCTGTCTCTAATGTGCTGTGGTGGTACCGGACAGCTGCATGTGCAATCAAATGCTAGTATTGCACCTAGAGGTAGTTTGAGGTACTACAGGAGGAGAAAGTACGCATCGCACAATAAAAACACCAATTATAAAAAATATAGAAAATGATAACAACAATAAACAGGACTAATTCTATACTGTACTAATGTGATTAGTATGGAGTGCATAAGGATATAATTTGTTAAAACAACCTTGATTTGGTGTCGATCATTTGGGGGGGTGTGTAGGCAAAGCCGGAGCTCAAGTGTGCAGAGGGGATACAAATTGAGAACATTTGTACTTTAAGAGGACACACACTAACTTGACTGACCGAATGGGCTGGTTGCTCTTTTACCAAGCGAGCTGCTTCTGATTCACAGCAGCACATCCATTTTACTTTCTTCCCCACTCCCCTGTTCTGTCGGTGGGTAGTGTCCAATAGAGAGATAGATGGAGAGGACCCCTTGTTCCCATCAACCACCTATTCAGGCCCTCGCTCCCATAAAGCCTTCCCGTCATGCCATGCTGTCATAACTCACTTTTCCAGCATTGATTTTAATCACGGCAAATGTAAACATACATATTATCAATATCAATGCGCAAAATAACGTGGTAATATGCAATTACCGAGTGGCATTGATTTCTCTCTCTCTCTCTCTCTCTCTCTCTCTCTCTCTCTCTCTCTCTCACCCCAGTCCCTCCCTTCTCCAGTGTAATCAAGGGGGATCACCCTCCTTCTGAATTGATTTAATAAGGTTGTTATATATATGTGGCAGGCCCCGGCTGAATATTAGAAAGATGATTTTCATAAATTTCAATGCAGGGATGGAAGTGTCTGTGCTCTGCCCGGAGGGAGGCCAAACCAGGACAAAGCGAGACAGGGAACACACGCAAATGTGATAAGTGTGTGTCTGTGTTTGTGTGTGTGTGTCTTACATGCTCTATTTTTTATGAAAATCTAGGCATTTTACTGTAATATTATATTAGTGTATTAAGGAAAAATAATGTATCATGTACACTTGAATAACATGTTATGTTAATATTTGCCTAAACACACATGTATCATTTTATAATGTGGTGTCTTCATGGTCGTTACTGTTGACCTTCAACTGCACATTTAATACTACGAGCTCAAAACACACGCACACACACACACACACACTCACACACACACACAAACACACACACACATTCAGTTAGGGCATTCAGTTGGGTTAACACAATACACTGGACTCTCACTGGATCAATCTGTCACCATTTGTTTCTGACCACTATCTTGTCAAGTGTGTGTGTGTGCTGGTATGTGTGCGTGCGTGTGTGTGCGTGTGTGCATCTGTGTGTGTCTTCATGTCTTTGCCATTGTAAAATGAACTTTGACAGGTGTATTGAGGATCCAGTCCCCATTCTACTTGGCTGGTTCCAGTAAATGCCTCAATGTACCTGTCTGTACTTCAAACAGACATAAAAGACTGACTTTAAAACAGAGAGGAATAAACTCAGCAGTAATGACACTGAGCAGCAACACTGAGCTGCAGGCTAAAGACTCAAGCTAAATTACAAAGAAGAAGCAAAATCAAGAAGTAATTGGAGGGAGAGATATAATGCAAATGGGGGAGGGACTGACTTCAGTTGTTATACAAGTTAAATAAAGTCAGTGTCCAAGGCAGCAGGCAGTACACAACAGAATATTGTCTTTGTGATAGGAAAGTACAGTATATTTTAGCACACCAATATGCTAAAATGTGTTTTTATGTATTTTGTAATTATTTTCCAAATATACTTATGATGTGTTATTGTACCCAGAACTCTTATATTTATAATATGTTATTGTTCCCCATAACTCTTATATTTTAAATATAAGACCACTATCTTGTCAAGTGTGTGTTATTATATTATAAATATAATATTTATAATGTGATATTGTACCCAGAACTCTTATATTTAAAATGTGTTATTGTTCCCCAGAACTCTATTTACAATGTGTTATTGTACCCCAGAACTCTTATACTGTATTTACAACATGTTATTGTACCTCAGAACTCTTATATTTACAATGTGTTATTGTACCCCAGAACTCTTATATTTACAATGTGTTATTGTACCCAGAACTCTTATATTTACAATGTGTTATTGTTCCCCATAACTCTTATATTTATAATGTGTTATTGAACCCCAGAACTCTTATATTTACAATGTGTTATTGTACCCCAGAACTCTTATATATACAATGTGTTATTGAACCCCAGAACTCTTATATTTACAATAACAGTTGTAAATGAAAGGGACACTGGGTTCCATAACAGAATGGATACTAGTGGGAAGTGAGGAGAGAATTGGCCAATCCCAAGCCACGCCTGTTTTCGCCTGTCCTCCAATAACATTTGAGGATTTTTTTTTAAACCGACAGAAACTCAGTCAACTGTCTGTTTTCCTGATAGAGTCTCTACACTGCTTTGACATGTAAAAGGGACGGGGCTTGGAATAGGTAAATTGTCATTGCCAATCAGCACTAAGGTTAAAGCCACAAACACACACACACACATGCACACACACACACACACACACACTCAGGTCACAAACAAACATGTCATGTTCACTCTCTCCAGTCAGTGCCATTGACCAGAGACACTGGCACACACTGTATCTGGAGTTGGTCCCCGAGCACTGCACAGCGGCTGCCCACTGCTCTCTTGAGGGATGGTTTAAATGCAGAGAACACATTTCGCTACATGTATGTGTATGCGACAATAAAAGCACCTTTACATTTACCTTTACCTTTACCTTTACACGCACGCACGCACGCACGCACGCACGCACACACACACACACACACACACAGTACATCCCTCTTGAGTTATTTTCATAGCTGCTCAGCCAAATATGTTTTACTGGCCCTGCCCAGGCAGTAGATATTAGCGGGACGGAGAAGCTCGCTGAATAAATGATTAAGTATATCACAGACCCTGTTTTTATACGACCAATACATCTCTGCCTCTCTCAGCCGGTCGCCCGGCATTTATGAAATGTGCCTAATCCATAACCATAACATAATGCTACTGTGGCACGGCTGACTTATATATCAAGCCATTGGCCCTGTGTGATAATGCTCATTGTTGCTCACATATTATGCGGTCTTTTGAAATGTAGATTTCAGGGCTCTGTATATATAAACCTGGTGCAGCACTGCTCAAAATATCAATTCCCAAGTCAAAGACAAAATCCCATATTTATAAAATGTAAATGTATAAGCTATTTTGTCATTTCATTTTGCTGTTATACGTTAGCTTAAGGCATGGATTTCATTGCTAGACAGAGAGATGTGTGATAGATGTACATTACGCAGATTGACAGCCAGGGCACGAGTGCATCTGCATCTGCGCGCGTGTTTGTTTGACGGAGAGAGACGGGAAGAGAAGTTAAAGATGATCCTGATCACTGAAATTCGGCGAGCCTTTAACGGAAAGCATATTACCAAGGCTAGGATCAACCTTATTGGCAATCTGGGCTCGTGCCCATGGGCACCTTGGGCAGAGAGGGGTCCTCAGTGATAAAAAAAAGAGCTACACAAGATCTTGAAAATAAAATAATATAATAAAAGTTGTTTGCAAAAAAATATGTGTCATCATTGTCAGTTTTCTATGTCAGTTTGATGACTGGACAGGCAGCCAAATAATGCAGAGCAGGCCGCATGCGTTCCATGTGGATTGGTAGGTGGGTGGACATATAGCAGATGGTTTACATTGTACTGATTAAAACATATTAAAACAGATGTTTATTGTCAGACAGGTTATGAAGCAAGTGAAATTGCGAAAAACATTATTGCATAGCCTTGTTTGTGCATAGAAACCAAAGACCAGTGGGGCTGCTGAGAGAAAAAAAAAGTAAAAGGTATATAAAGTAGCGTGTGCAAAAAAAGAAAATGTCCCGCTAATAAGTAGCTTTTTCAAAAAAAAGCTACAAATGAAAAGCTATCTGCTACCAGCTACATTAAACTCAGCCTCAGCTAACGGTAGCTAACTTGAGCGAAGAATGTAAACGACGCCGGTGACAGCTCAGCAAACAGAACAAGGTAACATTGTGATGAACTACCCTTCATGACGATACAATAATTGAGGGTAGGAACGAAAATTGCCCGGTAGATCGAGAGCTTTGCCTTCCGACTCAGCTCTCTTTTTGTCACGGTGCTCTAAAGTGACAGTACCTTTAAAATGAAAATAAAAACATTGTTATAATTGTTGTATACATTGTGTATACAACAATGATCAAGATTCTTGTTGAAGTTGAATGTTGGTTTGGCTGCATTGGAAATAAATGTGCATCTTGTCACTAAACGAGGGGCACAGCCTTATGAATCATGTCCTGTTTTATGCACTAATAATATCTTCTTTAAGGGTGGCTTGGTCTAAATGTGCAACAACACGAGCTACGCTGCAGACACACGATGAAAAGTAGCTTTTCTGAAAAGGCCCCTCATTCTGGGACCCTCTCCTCTCCGTCCGCCGTTCTATCAAACTCTGTCCTCACCAGGCTTTGTTCTCCAGTTTCATTCGGAACAGTTGTAATGAGGACAAACTGCTCCCCGGTTGAGCCGCAATGGCTTTACCGACTCTGAAAAGAACAAAAATGGCTGAATAGAAATGAGCAGGGCAGGAGAGGTCAGCCCTCGGCATCAATTCCCATATTACCAAACATGCACGCGCATGCGTGCGCGCACACACACACACACACAAATGACTATTGCACATTGAGGAACCATAGATGCATAACAGTGACAGCAGCCATCTCTCTAAGCATCCCTCTTCTAATATGATCATCTGAATCTCTCTCTCTCTCTCTCTCTCTCTCTCTCTCTCTCTCTCTCTCTCTCTGTTTCTCCCCTGTATTGTCGCCCTCTCATCTCTTCATATTATCATGTGAATAGCCGGCAGGTGATGGGGTCTGGGAACGGCGATCGCATTACACAAGATATTTATTAGCAAGAGCGGAATAACCAAGCTTTATCCTCGTTAGCAGGGCCGGGGATTCTGGGAGAACGTTGACAATGATGGATTTATTAGACAGGATTTACAGCGCGGTTAAAAGCAAGGGTTTCTATCTGGTTGTTTCAATTAAACTGTCTTGCTGGTACACTTCTCAGACGTGTGTGTTTTCCCGCAATATTCTCTCCTTCTCTCTCTCTCTCTCCCTCTCTCTCTCCCTCTGTCACCCTCTCACTCTCCTTCTTTTTCTGTTTATCTCTGTCTTACCAGTACCTGTATCTCTTGTTTGTGTTCCCGTAATTTTCTCTCTCTCACTCTCTCTCTCTCTCTCTCTCTCCCCCCCCCTCTCCCTCCCTCTCGCTCCCTCCCTCCCTCTAGCTTTCTCCCTCTCTCCCTACATCTCTCTCTCCCTCCCTCTCTCTATCTCTCCCTCTATCTCTCTATCTCTCTCTCTGTCTCACTGTGTGTAAGTGTGTGTCTGTCTCTCTATCTCACTGTGTCCTTCATACGGTATCTGTTGGATGGCCAGCAGCAGGGCATGTGTGGGACACGTCTTCATTTGCAGTGTGATAACATGGCTTGGTCTACCAGCAGCTCAGCCTACTGTATATACGTGTGAAGGTGTCTGTGTGCCAGCGTGCCTGCAGTGATATTGTGTGCCCGCTCACACAGGTGTCTCGGTGCATGCGTGTGAGTTTGCGTGCACCGGTGTACGCTATTGATAGCGAGCCTACCCCAGCAGGTACCTCTCTAAATTGTCTGTGCGGTTTACAGCCGTGTGTGTGTGTGAGAGAGGAGCTGTGCCCCATCCATCAGTGTTAAGATGGCACATTACTGTTAATGAATGATATTTGTGTTCAGCGCCTATGTCAGGAGGGAGGCCCAGGGTGGAAACGCAAGCCCGCCCCATCTCCTCACCTTAGCCACCCAGTGTCATTCCTTTAGTTTATACCCTAGTTTATTTACATGCTAGGACCCTCTGTGCCATTGCCCCTTATCGTTTTTTTGATCTGCTGCCACAACGTTAGGGGCTTGCACGTCTGTGCGTGTCTTATGAGAGTTGTGTAAGTTGATTTTAGAAAGAAGAAAAAAAAAACATGCTGAGAGACAATATTGTGCAAATGACAGGAATAGTCTCCGTTTATGAGCACCTGTAATTGCATGAACTATGAAATATGACAGATAGTCGTACAATGGTAATAGCTACAGTAGTTTGGATTGGATGGAGGGTTTGTTTCTTTTTTGTTATTACTCTTACAAAGAGAGGGTAAACCTCAAGCCATGGACCTCATATTTCTACCTTCCCTTTGGCCTTGTCTCTCTTTTTAGCAGCCCTTTGTCTGTCCTTCTTGTCTCTCCATCCATCCTGACACTCGCCTGCTTCTCTCCGTTATAGTTTTATGAGGCAGTGGTGAGCGGTGGGCCTTCATTTAGCGAGTGCCTTTTAACAGGGCTTTAACCCTGCCTGCTGCTGTAAGAGCCGCGGTGTCCCGTTGCATCTCACTGTGCCTTGTTCAAATAGGCCATTGACGAGCAAATACAACATTAGATATGTGTCTCCTCCTTCACTTCCTTCTTACCTCCTGGACTGCTCTTGGCGAGATAGTAAGAAAATCTTGTCTTTAAATAGTTTTACAAGAATTTCTACTGTTCCTGTGGTCAAAGATTATTTGGCAACATGTACGGCAAATCGGAGGTGGTGTCAATTATCATGCACAGTAAACTAACGGCTGTATGTTCGTGTTGGTTGTGTTAAAAGTCTGGTCCATATTGCAGAGAAGCTTGTAATCTATTGCTCACAAACTGTTATGGAACAGAGCGCTGACGCATACGTATAGTAATGAATGACACTGACTTTATCAGCAAGTGTAAGGTCTCAAAGACAGGTCAGTATAAGCCATTTCAAAACATTAACTTTCCAGATCATTATGTAATACAGTATATATGTGTGTGTGTGTGTGTGTTTGTGTA
>JAODUH010000009.1:1189144-1198729 GCA_027564835.1 Typhlichthys subterraneus | reverse complement strand
AACACACATATATAATATGTGTATGTGTGTGTGTGCAAATACAGTATATATATATATATATATATATATATATATATGCTAGACTGAAATCAGTTGTAAAAACTAAACTGTCAAGAAAACAAGAAAACACATGATATCTTTTGCAATCTATTTTCAGTAGCAGAAGCGTTTATTTTCCTATCACGCACCACAGCAAAGTCATACAATACAAACACACAGACTGTGGCTTTCAAGTAATAATGCTCTCCATTTAACTGGAAAACAGATATGAAACCAGCAAACCATCAACCAAACAAAAGACATTGTCAAAATGTGTCGAGCTATGTCGAGTTTAGCGAATGCAAAAAAAAAATACCAGTATTCCAGTCCAAGGCGATAAAAAAAAACATAAAAATAAAAATATACAAAACTAAAAATACCTATTTCAAACCATTAAATAAATGCCAAGCATGTCATATCAAGCTCCTTAAGCCATGGCAGCTGTCACAGGCACCAGTATAGGTCAAAAGCCCGGTAACTGCATGATGGAGGATGACTCCTGCTGGATTTGTGAATACGTGGGTTGGATGGATGCATTAATAGATAGATGAGCAAAAGGATGGACAGTGTGGTTTCAGTTGCTGTCAGCCAGTGCGCAGTCACGCGAGCCCCCAGCAGATGTCACTCATTAGTGAAAGCTATGTGAGGCTGGCCGATGGGCACCGATTAAGACAGAGAAAGGATTTGTAAAGTGCTGGAATACAACATTCAATAAACAAAGCACATGATTTTCATTATTGTTCAAGAACAGGACTTTTAGCTATAACATTACTTTAAGTTTAAAATGTTTTTGAAGTAATATTTGTTCCCTTTTAAATACGTAAATTAGTTTATAAAATTTGGTGACATAAAAGTCACAGCCAAGACTTCAAAATGGCTGCAGAATTTCTTTGGGAAATGATTTGTAAATTCGACTGGGCGTGAATTCTTATTTTGAATGTTAGATTGCATATAAAAAACAAACATTGTGATTACACACAACAAACTGCTGAAGCATAATAGGCTCTACAATTAATAGTGTCTCTCAAAGGAGCAAAATACAAGCCCTGTCCCAATTTCCAGGTTTGTCTTAATGCATATGCACAATTGGACATCTCCATTTTTATGCGTTAAATATTGTCAAGGCACAGTATGCAAATAGATCCTCCGAAAGTGTAATGTGATTTTCCAATGATAAAAGTAATTGCAGGAAAGGCAATTGTGTGTTTGCGAGCAAGCGCGCACGTGTGCTTGTGTGTGTGTGTGTGTGTGTGTGCGTGTGTGTGTGTGTTTTTGTATGTGGTGTGTGCGTGTGTGTGTCTTTGTGTTTTATTACATACAGGCAGGACAGGCATTAACCAAGGAGGCTCTCCAAGATGACAGCTCTGATAAAGTGAGAAAAGGATCAGTTTTGGTCAAATCGGGGAATTCTGCAGAGCAGTGGTCCGTTAATGTTTTATGAAACAGAAAATGTACACGTTTATATACACCACGTTCCAAATGATTATGCAAATTGGACATAAACATGAAATATTTTCGTTTTCAATCAAAATCATGGATGGTATTGTGTCTCCGGGCTCTTTGGATTACCGAAATCAATCTCAGACACCTGTGGTAATTAGTTTGCCAGGTGAGCCCAATTAAAGGAAAACTACTTAAGAAGGATGTTCCACATTATTAAGCAGGCCACAGGTTTCAAGCAATATGGGAAAGAGAAAGGATCTCTCTGCTGCGGAAAAGCGTCCAGATGGATGGAGTATTGGATAGTAACCATGTCCCAGTAAGGCTGCGACGTCAGCAAGAACGTGGTGGGGGTGGTGGATTCATGTTTTGACCCTCTAGGGTCCCTGTTTCAAGCAGAAACTCTCCATATACTCACAAGTTCAATAGATGAAGAACTGTGAAGGTGATCCTGTATCATAGAAGGTGTCCTATGTTAACATTTAACTCACCCTATTAAAATATTTGTTAAATTAAATGTGACTTATACCCTAACGATTGATGACTTGAAAATTATTCAATAGTCATTTGCATCGACTATTCGAAAATCGAAAATCAGTGTAAAATATAATTAGCATAATCAATTGGAACACGGTGTAATATCAAAACGTAGCCTATAGCTTGTTACAGTAAGCCATGCAGGGGTTTTCAGCTTGCCTAAAAAGACTGTGTCCTATTAAGTGTGTTAAATCAGTGATGTAAATGGTCAGCTCTTAACTGGTTCTATATTCGGTTGAATCTACTCGTTTTGGTTCAAGCTGTCCTGAAATGCATTCTTCAAACACACACACCATTATTTCAACCTGCAGCATGAAAATCTAAACTTATATTATGTAATAAAACAGGTGGAGTCAAATCTTAATATATTTAGCAAAGTAGAAATAGTAGACTGATCGTACAGTGGACTTTTACATACACCCATATTTTACATACAGTATGTATATATATATATACAGTATATATATATATAATATGTTGTACAAATATTTTAACCATGTTGTTTATGGATATAATAAATAAAAAACATGTCAAATAGCTGGTGTTCCTCATAACCATTAGCGAAATGCGTATTTGTGCCCCACCTGCATGTTCTGTCATGACATGAAGACAACTGACAACGACTCGGAGCAGCACAGCCTGATTGCAGCATCGGCATACTACATTGCTGTAATATGCTTGCCTACATTTTGTTTTGATTAGGTTTTAGATGTATTTTTCCTCTTCGGGGAAAGAGAAGACTCTGATCCCATATAATTATACATATTTTCCATATAAGATGGTTCTTAATGCACTGAGCCACCTACTGCTGCGTTGTCTGGCATTTCCCCTCACCCCCCCGCTGTTTACACTATAGTGGTCTTGCTTTGAACTTCCGACACCGAATAAATCTAGCCAGACAGGAAGTGTGACGTTAGCTCACAGCGATGCTATTTCCTGCAAGCCTGATGAGCAGGACGTTGGGTTGGGGAGAATTTAAAGGATAGCACATGGAAGATGGAAAGAAATTGAGAAAGTCGATGGACAAAGGGTTTGTGTGTGTGCGTTTGTGGGTGGGTGGGGGAGAGGGGTGGATGAGTCTTGTGAGGGCTACATAGGGATAAAAACATCCTGTGGCGTCTGTTTGTCATCAGCGTCAAACAACGCTGTTTTCACTGTTTGTGCTGACCTGAGTTGACCGAGTCAATTTAGCACCGCGTCTAATGTATTACACCAGCACATGGGTATCTGTGGACCTGTGTTTAATGTACTTTTACACCTTCAACTTACCAGTATAGCCTTACACACAGGGTATGGTTGAAGACAAAAAAAAGCCTACTGTATTACATTTTAATCGATTAAACAAAACAATTTATTGGGAATGTGAACAAACCAAAAGTATACAATAGACAATAAACACTATGTATTTGATCTATTCTCATCTGAAAGCTGAAACAGTATTTATATTGACTATGTCTGTGTGATGACAGGGCAAAGGTTACAGCTGTGTGTGGGCGTGCGTGCGCACGTGTGGATGTGATGTTTTGGGGGTGACGGGCGGCTGTGGCACAGGGGCCAGGAAGTAGCAGAGTCAGAAACAGGAAACAGGAAGTTATTAGCCAGGATGATCTTTGCGGACTGGATTGTGGAGTACATCAAAACCACACAGAAACAACATATGCTGGAGTACTGTGTGTGTGTGCATGTGTGTTTGTGGGTGTGTGTAGATCTCTTTTCCTGTGTTTTATTTACAGATTTATTTTCTACTGTAAATCTGTAAAGCTTAAATAATAATACATGATTGCACTCTTGTCACTGAAAAAGAAACCTGTGTGTGTCCACGTGTGTACGTGCGTGTGTGTGCACCGTGTGTGACGTCAGTGTTCCAGCAGCTGTGCTTCATGACTCATCATAACAGAACACTTCCTGACAACATGAAGTCCTGCAGGTAACTGCCTACACACAGGAAACACCTGAACAAATGGGGAACAAAAGCGTGCTTTGAAAGTGTCTTGGGTGGATCTTTCCCAAGTACGATTTGGGAAGGCTGATAGCCCTCCGAGGTTACGATTAAAAGCAGTAAACTTGACACAGACCAAACACAGCATATAAGATGTTCTCAGCAGTAAGACGCAAGAACTCTAATTACACCCGTTAGCAAATCTGCAGTGTGTGTATTGTGGCTTACTGTGTTATAATACAGTAGTAATGCTCTGCATCATGACAATGCAAGGCTAACGGTATAATACTCTCTCTCTCTCTCTCTCTATATATATATATATATATATATATATGTATATGTGTGTGTGTGTCTTTCTGCCACAAGATTTAAACTATATACATTTCCCTATATGTTAAAGTAAATCAAATTAAAACATTCAAACATTAAAACAGTGACCAAAATAGGTTGTCAGCGATACTAAGCTTTATGTCAAATTCAGCAGATATGACTACTCACGGCCCGACTGTTAAAAGTACAGTAAGGTGTATTTGACTGTACTTGCAGAATATTCTTTGAAGATAGTTTGAAAGTTGCCAAACCATTTTGAGCCTGCTGCAAAAACATGTTGATTCTATACAGTTTACTTCTCCTCGCATGACCTCTGGCACGCACGCACACACGCACGCACACACACACACACACATAAACAGTCTGGCCGGTTATGTGGGCGTGACCCCGCCTTTCCGGGTCTCAGTCGAGGGAAACACCTGATTGCACGCTCTATTTAGACACACAGAGAGAAGCCCCTGATTTGTTTGTCTATGCACGTGCGTGCGTCGAGTTATAGGCCAGTGTCTTGCACACCTGTGTCCTCTGGCCTGGGGTTTGTGTGCGTGTGTGTGCGTGTGTGCACTTGTGTGTGTATTTGTGTGCGTGCATGCGCGTGTGTGTGCGTGTGCGTGTGTGTGCTTGTGTGTGTATTTGTGTGTGTGTGTGTGTACACTGTGTGGTTTCCTGTGGATACATATCTAGATGACTGCATTACTGACCGGGGGTAGGGGTATGGGGCGATGGGTTCCTACCTGTTATCGGCTCACATATTACCATCCCATACCATTTGCCAGCGTTCGAACGTCAATTCTTTTAACTGCCGCGTTTCCAATTTTCAGGTGGGAACAATTTTCCTACAATGTGAAAGAAACGCTTTGAACAATATGTTTGTATTCTTGCTCCATGGCGAGGACACTATAAGGCGATCGAAACGCAGCCCTTGAGAAGGTGCTTCCCCCCCCCCCTCAATCTCTCTCTCTCGCTCTCCGTTTCTTTCTCTCTCATGGCTGTCTTTCCCATTATCCTGGTCGGTGTTAATTGAAAGTCAGGAGA
The DNA here is from genome assembly GCA_027564835.1 of Typhlichthys subterraneus. NCBI lineage: Eukaryota > Metazoa > Chordata > Actinopteri > Percopsiformes > Amblyopsidae > Typhlichthys > Typhlichthys subterraneus. The sequence continues at coordinate 1,193,409 of JAODUH010000009.1, read as the reverse complement.
GGGCATTCGTGCGGTTTCATTATTAATTTAACACTCAGGGTAACTTAAAGTGCAATTTTCACCCACATGTGGAACACAAAAATCAATGGCCACAACAGCAGCCGCCATCAAGGTTGATTACTGATGCACGCCAGAGACAGTCAAGCTGCCGGCTACTTGAAGTGACAGAGAGAGTGTGTTTGTATGTGGGTGTGGGTGTGTGGATGTCTGTGTGTGTGTGTGTGTGTGTGTGTGTGTTTGTGTGTTTCTAGGTAGGCTGCATTTTGCTACTGTAAGTGAAGTGGTGAACGTGTTTTGACGCCCCTTTCTGCACAGCAAAATGTGGAGCGGTAACACAAAGTCATCGCCTGCTGATTAAAACGGACACCTGATCGTGTGCTTGTGTACGTGTGTGCGTGTGTGTGTGTGTGTGTGTGTGTGTGTGTGTGTGTGTGTGTATACACATCTCTGTTTATGAGCACACACACATATCTGTTTGTATCCATGTAGCCGGCGTGTCTGTGCACATACATGAATCTGTGTCTTATTACCACCAGCCGTGGTCGTGCCGCCCCTGCGCTGGGGATTAAATGAGGGAAATCAAGGTATATTGCTCGGTAATGCAATCTGTCGACAAGTGAGAGATGAGCAGGCTGCCCTTTGCGCTAAGCGGACTGCCGGATGATTTAGGGCAAGCAGATGGAAAATTCTAATATGTTAGCCTAACCCCGAACGGCTAAGAGCTAATTTATTTGAAACCACCCCATTGCAAGAATTACAGTTTCTTCCTCCGATGCGTTTTTATTTCTTCCTTTTCTTTCTGGCACCGTACTCGGTACTTCATTTTGAAATGTAGCAATGAAAAATGGAATACACAATGAAGCTGAGGTGAAGCAAGGCAAATACTCTGTACTCTGCACTTTCACAAATGGACAAACCTACTGAAGACACCGGATGTGTTTTCATTGTAACACATCTAGACACAGTGTTGAGGAATTCAGACAATTACCAGCTAATATGCAACTGTAAGTCACACGTAAAAATGACTAGAATAAGAATTGACATGTACTGGCACCTTGCCAGGCCCATTATTCCTCTTAGTCTGGCTTTACTTTAAGCAATTTCTTACGCTTTGCACGTTAATTCTGTTATTCTAATTTATGACGGGGACATTATGCGGGCGATCCAGAATTAAGTCTGTCTGAGGGGCGCTACCACAGCCCTCTCCATGCCCCTGACTTTATCCCGCTGATAAGCTCTGCTGTAGTGTCACCCATGGCACACCAACCACATGCTACTGCATAGGTGCACATTTGGCTTGCAAATACCCAATTACCCCCCCCCACACTGCAAACCTTACTCCCAAACACACACACACACACACACACACACACACAGCCTGGTTTAGTCTGCACCCAGGTGGAGGAGGTATTTCTGTCTCGCCCGTCCCCTAAGTGGACACGTCCATCTTGATAAACACTTTATGCAGATCAGCTTCCACTTGTTTCCCCGGTTTTCAGAGAGAGAGAAATAATGTCTCTCTAATTGACCCATTTGGCTGCTTCCCTGCCCACAGAAAGGGGAGGGGGTTTGGGGGGACTGGGTGGAGGGGGGGGGAGTTGGGAGCAGGGGCTTTTAATGTTTGATCGGCCTAATTTCCCCAACACATCATTAGGGGCCATCTTCCAGCCTCGGCTCTTAATAACCTCTTTATGAGGCGAATGGATGCAGTTAAAAGTCTTTGTCTCTCTCATCTCTCTCATCCCTCTCCCCGGGTCTAATTAAGTCAGATGTTTCAAAATATGGTAATGGGGGCCCCGGACCTGTTTGAGTCCAATGAGTCTAGTGCCTTGCTAGACCCGGGTGCCATTTACATAATTTCATTATCAAGTGAAAAAAAAAACGGAAAAAAAAGATAGCGCTAATTGTCAAAGAGCGTGTACTGTATGTGTTTGTTTACGCGTTGTACGAGTAGCGATTCTGAGCGCACCTCGGCTGTCCTGCCTGTGTGTGTGTGTGTGTGTGTGTCTGTGTGCGCGCGCGTGTGGCCGTGCACACTCGGGGTGAGCCAACGGAGCCTGGCACAAATGCAGCACTAATTACAAAGAGAGTGGCTGCACTCCAGATGACGGCCTGCATAAAAGCAACAAGCCATTTAGACCAGGCCTAATAGATTCCTAAGCATCGCTCCGGCCATTCACACAGTGTAGGGCAACGTTTTCGGTCGCACAGCTTTATGTTTTATTGCATATTGTATCCTAATAATAGGTCCGTACGCACGCTCTAATGTGTGAGCCAACATGCCGTTTATGTCCTGCTCATTATGGGTTAGCGAATGTCTGGTGCATGCGGCTGTTTGTGTGGCAATTAGTGGAGCTTGCAGACAGGTTCGCTTCCAGGGTCAAAAGCTTGCATGTCACTTCAATGTTACCCTACCTGACAAACACTGCCAAGTACAAATACGTCTAATCAAACAATTAGCTAAGTATATTAAATGAATAGTGGGGACTGCACTGTAAATATAGAGTAAAGGTATATCAATTAAACACAGCAATTTACAATGCATAGCGTAATTGTGTGTGTGTTTTTAATTTATGCTCCTAGTTTATTATTTATTTGTATTATATTGTCAAAGCTGAAACTAAAGAGGACTATTGAAAATCAGAAAATCAGATATAAGTTCATTGTAAGGTTGTTTTTTTCTCAATCACTGTAATCATTAGCTCAGAAAATATATAGCATATCTGTTAAAAGTAATGTAAATATGTAAACATGTGATATTAAATTCACCTGCCCATAGAGGCGCCAATTTGCATATTTTAAAGTACCGTTGCCAAACGCGACGCCAGACTCCTAAATGCTCGACTATATTTGAAAAGTGGGTGGAGATCCAGGAGTCTGAAGCTAGGCTGAGAGAGGGCAAAATGGAAAGAACTGCAAAATCTCCTTTCATCATTTCACATAATTTTTCAAATAAAGTTTTTTTTTTTTTTTTTTACACATATTCCTCCCAAACAATATGGGGCTTATCATTTCTTTGCTGTCCACCACTGTCATTGGCTAGTGGCCTTCCAGTGACGGCATGTTGACATCCTGCTTGCTTTCTCTGTGCGTGTGAGTGTGTGTGTCGTGAGCCTTTTCGAACCACGTGTGTCCATTGAGCCTCTTGGCTTGTTGTTGTCCAGAGCTGTGAGTGTGCACGCCACCAAAACTTCCCTTCCATGCGAAGAGCTCAGGCCAAAAATAATCTGCTTGTTTCAGTCAGGATACAGCTGTGAGGGTGAATGATGCGTACAGTACACTATACCGCTAGGCCCACGAGTACAGCGGGATAGCAGGGATATATAACGTTGTTCAACACATAAATTAGCACATAGCTACATTTTCTGATGTGTAATAATAATCTTTGTAGGGAGATGGTGTTGGTTTAGCAGCAGGCGTGGATGCAGTACAGTACTATTGTACATGCTGTGCTGAATATTTAGTTAGAGGTCACAGACATTCACCTTAGACTTCAGAGTTTATGTGTGAATGTATTTATTTATTTATAATGTAGTATTTTTCACAGATACAGTGTTTTTAAAAAACAAAGAGGGATACATTTGTGTGCAAGCCTTGAATTAACATTTTATTGCAGACATGAGCTGATTTTGTAAGGTTTTCTTAAGGCGTGTGTGTGTGCGTGTGTGTGTGCATGTGTTATGACTGTGACATACATTAATCAAGCCATATTTACTTAGTCTGTCTGTGTGCACCTTTGATGGCCCAAACACTCTGACCCTCTGCCCTAACCGGACCTCACACCCTTATCTGTTACATTTTTCATTTCCTGATAGTGTGTGTGTGTGTGTGTGTGTGGGTTTGTGTGTGCGCCTGTGTATGCGTGTGTGTGTGTGTGTGTGTGTGGGCGTGTGCATGTGGCCATCTCAGGCCAGCAGCCACGTGCTATTCTGATGTTTTCCATTTTGACACAAGTGGACATTACCAGACAGGATAAGGTTGAGAGGAGCTATTCGGGTGCATCGGCCAATCACAGCTGAGCTTGGCACTGATACACTGCTTCATCCAGTGGTCAACAGAACAAGAACACTATAATGTATTATGAATTATACATAATACTAACATTGGCCAGTACAAAATATACAAAAAAGTATCATTACTCTTAGAGTATGAGCGCTTATGCTTTATGTGTGTGTGTATTATTATTATTCTTAGTGTACATACATGAACAACTCTCAGCATACAATCTTGGTTAGACAATCTGCATTGCATTTTGCTACGCCTTA
>JAODUH010000009.1:1172877-1184044 GCA_027564835.1 Typhlichthys subterraneus | reverse complement strand
GGGGGGTCTAGAAAGCCCTTTAGACTAATGTAGCATCCTTTCTTGTAAAAAAACTAAACGTATAGGCAGCTCCTGACAAAGCTGGTCTCTATTGTTGGTGTGTGTGTGTGCGTGTGTGTGTGTGTGTGTGTGTGTGCGTGCGTGCGTGTGTGTGTGTGTTTAACTAGTCGGTGGTATAACTAATAGATCACACCAGGTTACATTTGTCAACGTGACACTTTCTCCTATATTGAGTTACACTCCAGGGCCTGCATCCTGCCCTGTTCACTCCCTCACTCATCCCTACCCATCTCCCTTTCTGTGTTCCTCTCTCTCTCTCTCTCTCTCTCCCCCTGTGCGTTGCAAACTCAAGCTCTGTAGATACCAAACATAAAGGCCGGAGAGAGAGAGAGAGAGAGAGAGAGAGAGAGAGAGAGAGAGAGAGAGGGTGATGGATGGCAGATGGACTGCACCACTCCCGGAGACGTTCGGTCGGGTCGTTGTTCACGCTCCATGCTGGACCCCGCCTATCTCTCAAAGCGGCAGGCCTCGAAACAAGGGCACTGAAGCGCCGTTCCCCTTTGCCTTCCTCTGCCTGCACGTCTCTCCTCGAGACAACAGCAGAGTCGCAGTCTTTGTTGTGAATGTTCTGAAAGCGGTTCCTCCATGTTTTTTTTTAATTACAAATAAATCTCCCGACGCCGAGCAATTAGCAAGTCTGAAGGTGGCACCAGCATTTTTCCTTGGCCACGAAGTTTTTAACATGACATGCCAGAGGAATTGTTGTCACAAGTCCATCTGGGAAGCCGTACATTGAAACTGTTTGTGAATGGCTGTACTTTCAAAAAAATACTTGGCAGTTGATTGGATGAACCATCTGGTTGTTTTCGCTGTCAGCACCATGGTCAGCACACCTAAACCTCGCCCGTGTGGCTATAAGCACGACACTGATCGGAAAGTTCAGTTGCTACTCGGACACATTCAAAATGATTCCGAGGCTTTCCAGACTGATTCTCATGCAAGCTTCAGTTTAATAAAAGAAGGTATCAGCTGTCCTAACATTAGGTTTTAAATTCTCTTTTAAAAACCTTACCATTTTTATTAGCGTACAGTATGTAATTTCAGCATCATGTTATGTATCTTTATTGTATTCCTTTATGCACCTGTTTTAATATTTATTTGATTTATTTTTTAATCTGATTCCTTTAACCATTTTTATTAATGTAGTTTCTCTTTATTTCTGTGTTTGTTTATGGGAAGCACAACTCTGCATGTATTCCCTCTCTATAAAGCACTTGAACTGAAATTCTTTATGAAAAGTGCTATATAAATTATTATTATTATTATTATTATTATTATTATTATTATTATTATTATCTGACAGGTGCGTGATGTGAGACACGTACGTGCCCTACATAGAGAATAGTATGCACACCTACACACTAGTCCAGTATGTCTTTATATCTCAAACACCACATTTCTTTACAGTCATAAGCAGTAAAGTATAGTGAGTCAGTCCTTAAAGCCTTTGTAACATGTAATGAGGACTACTACTTTATTTATATATGCGTATAACCTTATGTCCATCTGTAAGATTTATGTTTGTGTTTTGGCATTTCTGTGAGTGTGTGTGTGTGTGAGACATCGTTCGCGATTGATATGCCCTTCTCTGTTCAGATGCTTCCGCTCAGCTTGTCTTTCACAGCCAGGCCTCTGATTCTCTCTCTCACACACACACACACACGCACGCAGACACACACACGCACACACACACACACACACAAACATACACACACGCGGTTCTGATTCTGTTTTCACTCCATCAGTCACGAAGATGCAACACGACCTGAAGAGCAGTGTGTGACAGTGCATCCAACAGCGCTCTCAGAGCCACGCACACACACACACACACACATACATCAGAGCTGCTCAATGTTTCTCCCCTAACTGACCTCTTGAAGAAAATAGCTTGTGTTGTGTCTGCAGTCAGGTAGGAAGATACATCGAGGTCCTTGGTGAAACGAACTTGTGTGTGTGCGTGTGTGTGTGCGTGTGTGTGTGTGTGCGTGTGTGTGCGTGTGTGCGTGTGCGAGAGCCAAGGAGAGGTAAATATGCTTTCACACTGAGATCAATGTCAAATTAAAACCGCTTGTGTTATTAAAATAAAATATTAATTATTCCTTCTAAAAACAGCAAAATCCATTTAATGAAGCAAAGCACTGTACTGCAAAGTAATAATGTTTTGCAAGCGCCAGAGGAGAGACACTAGAATCCTAGAGCTTCAAATACAAAACTGCAATGCTGGTTTCAGCCACAAGGGCAACATGTACTTTTAAACTGTGGTCTGCATCTGCCAAAGCCAGGTACACTCAGTTGTGTTACAGCGCCAGGCTGTGTTTGTGTGTGTGTGTCTTTAATGCTAATTTCAACCACAAGGATAATCGCAGACACAAATTGAGGAGCCTAGCAGTTTCTTCTGTTAGTATCCCACCTCTCTGAAAGCCAGCCAGCTGTGAGCAGGTCACATGGACACGTGCACGCACGGACACACACACACACACACACACAGAGCGCGGATCATGATTCACGGCCTGCTGCTATTGCCTTTGTGTCAGAAGGCTAGTACGAGTTTACACTTTTATTCCTCTCAATTTGTCTTGCTTAAAAAACAAAGCGCCCGCGAGCGCCCGTATAAATAAATAAAGTGGCGAGCACAGTGGGAGGGAGCCGCAATGGATGATCGGTGCCATCTCAGGAGTGAGGGAAGCTTTCGGGGGGTACGCCCCACCTTCGAAGGAGATGTTATGAGGTGTGTGTGTGTGTGTGTGTGTGAGTGTGTGAGTGTGTGAGTTTGTTTGTGTCTGCTTGTATACACACAGTGTCTAGGTTGGTCTGTGCTTGACTCTGCTTGCGTTCATGCATTTGTGGTAACTGTAGAATTGTATCTATAATATTTGCTCGTGCATGTGCGTTTTTGTGGTGTCACCGGTTTGTTTGTGTGTCGCAGGTTATACTTGCCGGGGGTAATAGTTGCATATGTGTGAAAATGTGTTGCACTATTGTGCATTAATCTACACATCTGTTTAAAATTGCCCAGGGTCTTTGATGGTTTCCGACTGTACTTCTGGTACACTTGTGGGCCCAAATTAATTTATGTTAATGTGAGTCCCACTCTCAACCCCTCCCCTCATTCAACTCCATGATAAATTGTGCATTGGGTGAGGTCAGCATTGTTTTTACATTTTACAAATCGTCATCAGTGATGACATTCTCATATGTTGGAATGTGCACCACACCTATCTATCTAATGCAGCAGCAATTATAGCTTGCACAGAGTGCCAATTTCACTGTGTATTTTAATAACATGCTCTATATCAAGATTTTCATATTAAAATCAGATATACTGTATTTTACATTAGTAAGTTACATGAAGTCAATGCAGGTTTCTGTGTGTTTGTTATGAGCATGATGATTGAGTCTTGCATATTAATAGGGCCAGATTAGATGGGGTGATACCAGGTGATGATGTCGAAAACCAGATTATCAATTGGCTCCTTAATGACATTATAAGCAATTAAGATCTAGCCGATAAAGGCTGATCCTTGCTCCCTTAACCGTGCTAAGATTAGACCACATAGAACCGTGAGCGTGGATGGCTGAGCTCATAGAGGTGACATGAGAGAGAAACGGGCTGTTAAGGTCACATTTTGAGATGTTATCCCCTAAAGACAAACATTTCTAGTAGGCTCAAACAAAACACTTTTTAAAAAATGTGAGCAAAATACTCCCAAATTGACATAGCTTGAAGCCACAAAGTCTTTACTTTAGACATACTGCAAAAATGCCCTATCAAATATAGGTGCAAAAATATCAGTTATGACCTTGCTAATGCTTAAACTAAATACTTTTGCCTGCCAGTGCAGTAATTGAAAAATGCTTGATAATACTTCTTAAAATAAGGCACATCTACTTAAACTAAGTATCCAGATATTTTTACAGTCCAGCTAGAATTTAAATCACACTACGTTATATATATTTAATTTGCAAAGAAGAAACTTGCATGACTACACAGGACGCCAGTCCAATGTAAATTCAGAATATAGAACATATCAATTACCTTTGACAAACTAATACATGACTTGGAGTTAGTATACACATGGCATAATAACACACACAAACTATAAGAAAGACAATAGGACTAGTATATTTTTGTATTTAATGCCAGTGTGCATTTTTACGTAATCCAACCAAACAGTTAATTCCTTCTTCTAATGCAAACTGTTAGGAGTTCACATTTACTGTAATGCTAATGCACCAGAAAAATAATGTTTCACCGTTGACGAAGAATCCTAATTGTAATGTGTTGACAGAATGGTGACATCTAAGAGATCCCCTAAAGGAGGACATCCCAGAAGACAGATATCAGCATTATGCCAGTTGAGCAGCTACTCTGTATTGAGGCTAGGATATTAGAAAACCTGTATCTATTTAGTATTTATCCCTCCACCTCCCGCACATAGCCCCAAGGCAGTGCTTCTGCACATAGACGCACAAATCACATAGGCTAAAAGCCCCTTGTGAAAGAAAAGATCCTACTGGCTTCCTTTTTTGTTATGTGCCATTTTTAACGACTCGCTGATTATATCTTATCTATGTCTTCCACTTCCTCTTTCTGCACCAATATTAACATTAACATGGGGGTGATGAATGATGTAAACACCTGTATATAATTGAGATTCAGGTTGTCTGTGGATTTACAGTGCCTCTTTTGTAACATCCAAGGGACATAAAATGTCTAATTATGAAATCAGCCCTTAGCCAATCAAAAGAGCCATTAGTGTCCCCCATGACATAATATCTGGATTAGGGATGGCACGATACAGTTAGTTCAGTCCCAATACTGATACCGATACCGATACCAATACCGGCACTTTGAGTATTGGCCAATACCCAGTACCGATCCGATTCCAGTGTTAAATTAAGTTTTAGATTAAGTTAAGTTGCAAAGTAAATGACAGCCAATCTCTATTTTAGGACATAAATGCATTTTAGAAAACTGCTGCTGATAGTGTGGCTTGGGTAGGTTAGACATTGCTGATGCTTGACAGTAGACCTACGCGTGTAAATTAATTTAATTGGATTAGCCCTATAGATTGGTCACAACCGTACAATTGTCACCGATACCGATCCGTCAGTATCGGACCGATTTCCTTTCTCAGTATCGTATTGGTGCCATCCCTAGTCTGGATTGTAGCCAGTCATCTCTGAGCTATCGTCTCAAATAGTCAGATCAAATAAGGGTATGTTATCTAAAAGAAGCATCAACATAATGTTTAGTTCAGTTCAACGTGGGAAAGATGAGGGGGAAAATGTGGACCAATATGGTAGTTGGAAAATAAAATTATATGGGGCCTTTAATTTGTAAGCAACTTTCTGCTGAACCTGTGGGATAAATATTGGAGTTATTACCTTAAGAGCCAGTAGAGAGACATTAAATATGTTGTCCTCACACCCCTGCCTCCAAATCCACTTTTCATCTGATCAGTCCCTGGACTACCCTTGAGTTTAAATACACACTGTCCTGACAGCAAGGCATTGATCCAACACACAGACCCATGCACGCTCTGCACACTCTGTCTTGAGTATGGCATGTTTTCTTCTGTTTAGATTCTTACCCAGCAATCTGCTCAACTGCCTACCTATCACACACGCACACACACACACACACACGCGCACACACACACACACACACACACGCACACACACACACACACGCACACACGCACACACACACACGCGCACACGCACACACACACACACACACACACACACACACACACACATTTTGCCCTATTCTATAATCCACTGCTAACAGACCAATCTCCTGGGCATTGACATATTATTGTGTGTGTGTGTGTGTGTGTGTGTGTTTGTGTGCACGCGCATAAATAGCCCACCAGGCCAATAAAAGGGGTATGTTTTATGGCCGGTGAAACAAGCAGAGCTCAATACCTCATCACACACACAAAATTGTGTTGCATCGATGACACATACATACACATACGCTCATGCACACACACACACACACACACACACAAAACACAGACGGACTCATGAACACGTATACTCATCTTATGCCAGATTGTGACCTATCACAAATGACACACACATACACACACACACCCACACACACCCACACACACAAATGCACACACACACACACACGCACACACAGATAAATAACAGTGATAAGTCTTGATAAGCATAAATTCCTCCAAACAAACCGGTTAAGAATGGATGACATCATGACAACACAATGTATGTAATCATGGCTATATGTATAACTATGTTATTACAATAATATAATTATAAATACTACTAATTAGTTAATGTTAAAATACCATAGGGTATTTTTAGAGCGGCACATCATTGCATGTATGTATTGTGTTGCCAACTACGCATTGCACAATGGTGATTTTTGTCCTAAGAACTGCAATATTACCACATGGAGGCCTTTTTTAATGTAATCCCAACACTTGTATATGGGTCCTGTGTGTCCTCTACTCTGGCTGTGATGTCTCTATTACTGTCACTCTGTGCTCTATACAGGTCTATTGTTTAGCCCCACTGTCCTGATTGCGCTCTGTAATTAACTTTCACAATGGACTGGCTGGCTGGGACATAGAATAGCTAATTAAGTCAGACACAGCGGTTTATTCTTCTGGGTATCATGGCGGTAGGACTGTCGAGGCCAGTCTCCGAGGCTGTGTTTATTAGCCATGGTACTAGCCATTAGCAACTCGACATTATCTGCTAGATTTGCAGTGTATAGTCTGTTATATTGTTAAGTCCTTTATAGTGTTGGATGGCAGTTCTGGATATTACACTAGATGTTTTTTACAATAGGCATACATACAGTTGTAAATTGACTGTTTTTCGCAACAGTGTTTATGTGTCATTATGAGTCAGATGAAGATCAGACCAAATTTGTGGACCAATTAGTGTTGGAATCATAAAAAAGTGTCCCCCCTGCACACTAGAACATCACACACACACACATGCCCTTCCTGGTCCAAAGGAGATGCTCCAATTAACTCTCCCTTAATGCGCGCTCCTCAGATCCCTCGCCCCTCACTCACACAGTCAGCCAATCATACTCTGACAATCCCTAGCCAACGAATCAAAGAGCGCCGCTCTCTCTTCCCACTCTCTTCAACGAGGAAGTAATTGGCCTGACCCCGCGACCTCTCGTGCCTTACATCAGTGACGAGTCGAGTCAAAACTGGCCCTTGGAGACACGCCCACTCCGCTAACTAGCGCCTTGCTCACACACATTTGTGTAAACACACACGCACACACGCACATACACACACGTTAGCATCATTAACGCCCGTGTTGCTCTCATTAGAAAACAACTGGGGAAAGATGTTCAGAGTCGACAGAAGTTGATGGGGAGGCAAAGTGGCAACATCTTTACACACACACACAAACGCACGCAAACGCACACACACACACACGCACAGAAATGTCTTCTTCTTGGCCTGGACAAGTTCTACTGCTAATAAGGAGGTCTTGTAAATGGAAAGAGAAAGATGGTAATAAATAAATATATATATACATATACACTATCATTGCTCCCCTAGACATACAGTGTCTTTTATATAGCTCACACATGCTACGTATGTATTACTGTAAAATTGCTGTCATTATCTGTCATTATCTTATTAACGTTGTGATTAAATAAATGTGTCATTTAAAACAAGATGTCTGTTTTGTTTTGTATATGCTGTAGATTTAGACAACTTGACAATTTGAAATGTTTTAGTTTGCTTTGAGCATACATGAAAATAATAATAATAATAATAATAATAATAATAAATAATAATAATAATAATTAGTATAAAATAATAATAATAATAACAGTCTATGTAGTTTTGATTGTCCATCATATCAGTAAATACTCCCAATTTAGTCTATTAATTGTATGATTAATTATATACACAGAGAATACATACAAATATTATGAAAGTGATGGCCTCCACACAGTTAAGTGGCATTCGCTCCATACAGTATCACTGTACTATTGAGGGGGTTCATTTTCTGGACTGGAGAGAGAGAGAGAGAGAGAGAGAGAGAGAGAGAGAGAGAGAGAGAGAGAGAGAGAGAGAGAGAAACTCAAAGTACAGAAGAATAGTGTTACATATAGGGACCTCACTGCATTACTAGAGAGGGAAGTAATAAATTCACACTTGTGTGTTCATAGCCTGCAAACATTCTCACTGTATGCACGTGCACCTATATACACACACACACATGCACTTTTTCACACCAACACCATAAGCCCAAGATAAACACATAATCACGACGTTAGCTTGAAGTTGTTGCGTACCTTATGCTAATGCCCGAGTGGCTCTCCTTGAGAAATATATTTATGGCGATATTATGGGCTTGTTTCTATAATTCACACGGTGCTGGTGTCTTAAATCACCCCCAGATGAATTGAGCTGGGGGATGTGTATGTGTGTGTGTGTGTGTGTGTGTGTGTGTGTGTGTGTGTGTGGCAGTAGTAGTGTGCAGTAATTCAGCGAGGTCCCTACACTATTCCTCTGTACCTTTAGTTTACCCCTTCCCTTCCCTTCCCTTCTCTCTCTCTCTCTCTCTCTCTCTCTCTCTGCGTGTGTGTGTGTGTGTGTGTGTGTAGTTATGGATCATAATGTTATGATAGCTGACGCTTCTGCATGCACCGTTAATGTTGTGTCCTCATGGGTGAGAACAACTGCTTCAGCAAGCACTGTCCCACAGGGAGAGATCACTTATGACCAGGCAGAGACTTGCTGTGGTGATGAGAGTGAGATAGGAGGGGAGGAGGGGGGGGGGGGGAGTGCAGAGGCAGAATTGAAGAGGGAGCAAAAAGGTGTCGCAACATGGCAAAACATAACACAAGACAGCCAATGAAGACAGTAGAAACTGGATTAAGGTGACATTTCTCTTCCCTCCCAGGGATGTTTACATTTACATTCAGCTGACTTAGCTATTGTGCTTTTATCCAAAGCAACTTACAATAAGCGCGTGGGTAAGGAACCTGGCTCAAGAATGCTATCAGGTATGCCTACACACAGAGCACAAGACTATCCCGTCGTTATAGCAATTCCAATGGTGCTTCAGAAAAGAAGTCATTTTAGTGCATTTAGTACATTTAGTGGCCTCTGATCCAGTCTGCCTCATGCTCAATAATATGAATATTGTATTTTCCTCTCTGTGTGTGTGTGTGTGTGCGTAATGAAGCCAGCATGCTGCAGCATGGGTCACAACACATTTACTCACTGACACAGCTGTAATTACAAGCACACGCATGCACACACACACGCGCACACACGCGTACATTGAATTATGCGATGCCTCTGAACGCATTGGGGCCATGTGCGGCCAAGCCAAGCCTTCAAAACAACAGTGACCTGTTCCGTGGGGGTGCCTGGTGATGTATGACCCCGCTCCGCTCTCTCCCGTTAGCTTTCTGTGGCTCGGGCGGGCTCGAGTGTTGATAGATGTCCTCATTTTTAAAAACAAACATGGCCACAACATTATTGAAGATAATGATATAAGCCAGTGTTTGGTTTCTCCCCCAGTTGAAGGACAATCCATGCCTTAGAATGACACACAGCTCATTTCAATATAATAAATACATAATAATTCATAATAAAATGTAAACAAATATATTTTAAGTAAATTATTTCTCTCCCGTCCCCTCCCAGACATCATGTAGGCAGATGAGGGGGTCATCTTTCCGAGTCACTGTCCCACCATATGAACAACTCACAACAGGAGCCACACATCACAGTATCGACAAGGAGTCCATGTAAATGCTAACAAATTAGCATAATCGTTTGTCACTGCCCTTTGGTTATGCAGATTATCTTTTGGAGAAGTCAAAATCCTTATTATTTTGGCTTAATACACTCATAGTCCAATATCATACATTATCAGTCAGTCAAGCTTCATGGTGATGAGGAGTATTCAGAAAGGCATTCAACAGAATTCCCTTGAATTCCTTTTACTTTTACTAGTTATTTTATTATACATTTACTAGTTAAATGTGTCTTTGCTCTGTGTTACGGACACAAAAGCTTAGAAATAAACACAGACTTGCCTAAACCAAAAGCCCATGCATACTGTTCACTTTCTTGGACTACTGGGAGCCCATCAGCAGAGATATCTGAGAAAGTCTGACAGACAGGAAGGAAACACACGTGCATGGACAGACAGACAGACATACAGACAGACATGAAAGTGAGAGACATTGAGCTGTCAGGGCTCTGAAGTTAGAGCTGGAAGAGGAGAGTCCCTCCCCTTCTTGTACGCTCCCTTGAAAGGCTCTCTACCCTGGGCATGATGCTCTCTACCCTGGACATGATGCTCTCTACCCTGGGCATGAGGCTCTCTGCCCTGGGCATGAGGCTCTTTACCCTGGGCATGAGGCTCTCTACCCTGGGCATCATACTCTCTGCCCTGTGCATGAGGCTCTTTACCCTGGGCATGAGGCTCTCTGCCCTGGGCATGATGCTCTCTGCCCTGGGCATGATGCTCTCTACCCTGGGCATGATGCTCTCTACCCTGGACATGATGATCTCTACCATGGGCATGAGGCTCTCGACCCTGGGCATGAGGCTCTCTACCCTGGACATGATGATCTCTACCCTGGGCATGAGGCTCTCGACCCTGGGCATGAGGCTCTCTACCCTGGGCATGAGGCTCTCTACCCTGGGCATCATGCTCTCTACCCTGGGCATGAGGCTCTCTACCCTGGGCATCATGCTCTCTACCCTGGGCATGATGCTCTCTACCCTGGACATGATGATCTCTACCCTGGGCATGATGCTCTCGACCCTGGGCATGAGGCTCTCTACCCTGCGTATGATGTGACCGAGGCAAGCCTGCAGTGCCAAGCAGTGACTAGCAGGCAGACCAGCTGGTGGGCACTTACTCAGACGGACAAGCAGTGAGAAAGATAGACTGAGAGGGAGCATGTCAGGGAGGGCAGAGATGTAAAGTGCCTCTTCGCACGGACAGACAGACAGAAATGGAGTGTGTGCGTGTGCGTGTACGTGTGTTTGTGCGTGTATGAGAGGGGCGGGGGGCTGGAGGGGGGGGGGGGGGGGTGCATGGCAGCATAGCCTGGTGAAGAGCTCTC
>JAODUH010000009.1:1145445-1150445 GCA_027564835.1 Typhlichthys subterraneus | reverse complement strand
TGCGTGTGCGTGCATGTGTTTGCGTGCGTGTGTTTGCCCAGCAGCAGCAGCGGCAGCTGTCTCAGTAATGGATCTCTAAGCTTTGGTTTAATGACAGAATCCAGAAAGCAGGAGTCTTAACATGGATGGCCGTTTAACCCTGTTTAGCCCCAATCTGGAGACTACTGGGTAAACACATACACACACACACACACACAAGCACACGCACACACACAAGCGCACGGACGCACACAAGCACGCAGGCTTTACACCTGTGTGTTTATAAACGTGTGTAGATGGGACCTATTTTGGGCACTTGCTTTCATTATTTTTATAAAATCATTCTTATTGACTATCTATCTATCTATCTATCTATATCTATCTATCTATCTATCTATCTATCTATCTATCTATCTATCTATCTATCTATCTATCTATCTATATCTATATATGGTTCCAATTATGATAGAGAGAGATAATAAAGAGAATAAAGAGATAAAGAAAGACAGTCTGTGTTCAACCCTTTATATATCAGTCCTGCTTTTTTGGTAGGTTTCCCTGGCAACCAACACACCCACACAAAACAACAGGACCCTAACCCCCGCCAAACCCAACACACACACACACACACACACAGAGGCAAACATACGCACTGTCCTTTAGAGAGCGAGGGGGCAGGTGGTCAACAGTATGGGGGTTGTAAGCCTTTAGGGTTAGTGTGTGCGTGTGTGTGTGTGTGTGTGTGTGTGTGTGCATGTTTGCCTGTGTGTGTGTGTGTGTGTGCATTTCTCAGCAATCGGTTCATTGTCCAATCTCATGAAGTGAACTGGGAGTTCTAATCAGCAAGTTAACAAGTTAAGAGGTGGAGTCTGTCAAAGTCCTAGTTTCTTCACCCCCCGGGGTCAGCCCACCACTAGAGCTTCAGTTTGTGTAAGGATGGAAGAAGGGAGGGGGGTCGAGGACCATTGCCAACCTTTTTCAGAGCACCAGAGGGTCCTCAGAATACAGGAAGGACTGCCACTGAAAATCAACTAAGATCCTGATGATTGTTTTCCCCGGATGTTTGTAGCCTACAAGACTAAACCAGAGTAGTTCTGTTACTATTCGTTCTGTGTACTATTAGTAGTATTAGCAATATTTTTTCAGTAGAAATACACCCGAGTGACTGTTGGGAAAAGTGTTAATCTAATTTAATTCCATAACATAAATTATAAAATTGTATTAATATTATAACAATTTACTTTTTTATTATTTTTTTTTATGTTGTGTATTGGGATCCCATTAGCTACAGTATATCACACATTTTCCAACACATATGAACAAAAAGAAGATGCCGCAGTGTTTAAGATATTGTATCCTTTCTTCTAACAGGGATACCACCGACCCCAAACATGTCCCGTTATTTGGAGCAAGTATCCTCCTGATGTGATGAATTAAAGCAAATCAAAGCATAGCTTGTACGCGTGTAAACTGAGTTCTGTGGCTGTGCCTGTTATGTCTCTACATGCGTAATGTGCGTAATAATGAGAGTGGAGAGACGGCGGTTCTATTCTGGGTGTCTTTACGAGGTTTGCCCAGACTCATTTGTAACCGAATCCACCGCAGTGACACACTAACAGAAGGACTCGGCTAAAGTTTAAATTCCTGTCTCACTGTCGACATCTAACTGCCCTCCCGTACAACACGAAGAGTGCGTTCCACTCCTCTGTCTGTCTTTCATGCATGCCTGCCTGTCGTTGGCTGTCGAAAGCCCAATACAGTAGTTCTTTATTTCTTTCTTTCTTAAATTTCTTTCTTTTTTCTTAGCTTTTAGTATTATTTTAAGATAGACCTTGGTATATTTACCATTCATCCGCTTCTTTATATCTCTCTCTCTCTCTCTGTTCATCCATCTGTATATCACTCTCTCAATGAACTGCAGTTCTCTCCCTCCCACAAAGGCAACACCATATTTCTCCTCTTAAACACAGAGCCAATCTGCATTGTGCAATGCATTGGGACCATTTACAATGGCAGGGAATAGCTCTGTGTGTGTGTGTGTGTGTGTGTGTGTGTGTGCGTGCGTGTGCGTGTGTGTGTGTGTGTGTGTGCCAGTGAGGGCATGCACAGAATAGGGGTTCCCCCACTCCGGTTAAGTAGACAAAGACCCCAATTTGTCACCTTGTGTACAGCTGTTGACCGCTTGTGTTGAGCTTGTGTGTGCACGTCTGTGTGTGCACACACATGCCTGCGTGTGTGTGTGTGTGTGTGTGTGTATGTGCTTGAGCATGTGTGTGCGTGCGTGAGTAAGAGGGGGTCAGCATGGATGAGGTCGGGTAGAGGGAGTGAGGTGGGGCAACTTTTTTTTACCCCAACACAATTACTTTTGTGTGGGAATGTTTGTGCAAGACCACAATGCAACCAGTGGGGTCTGTGTGTGTGTGTGTGTGGGAGGAGGAGGATCAGGCTGTCTAGCTGTCTGTCTGTCTGACGGTCTGTCTGTCTGTCTGTCTGTTAAAGCTGTCAAATAAAGCAAAGGAATTTAGATTTTGTGATATGGTAAGTCTTAGCATCAGCGTTGTGATTGCTTATTGTGTGTCTATGAAATATGAAATGCCATTAAAACTCTAAATTCCCATGTAATAAAATAATAATAATAATAATAATAATAATAATAAATATTGTACGTTGTAAAATGTATAGCTTATAACCTGATGACATGCTGCTGTCATTGTTGTTGTTGTTTTATATTCAGCTATTACAGACAAACACACACATGTTAAGCCTCTGCTAAATGCTGCAAATGAACATTTATGTAAACAGATGATAGCCAATCACAAACAAGGAGAAAGGTGCTATCGCGCGCCTCAACGGCGCCCCGCCCACACGCACTCGTATCCCATCATGCCTCAGCCAGTCTGCCTCCAGCACTCCTCCGTTGCCGGCCCCTGGTGTTGTGACTCCTGACAACTCCTCCAATTTGCTCTGCTGTGTGAAGAGGCAGGCAGCACATTGATATCTTCCCACCTACACACACACATACACAAAGGCGCACAATCACACTCACAGGCACGCACACACACACACACACACAGGCACGCACACACACACACACATGCACACACACACACAGGCATGCACACACACACAGGCACGCACACACACGCGCAGATCATCAATATCCTCCCATTTATAAATGATCTGGCCCTGGGATTGAGTTTCAAACCTGCTGGGCCCTTATGCCCCCTGCATGTCGCACAGACACACACACACACACACACTCCCCATCGGTCATTGATTGCCTTCTCAGATTTAACACAGCTCCATCCGTTGTTTAAGCAGCAGTGGGGACCTCTGTCTTTGCCCATGAACATCCCCTGTGTGTGTGTGTGTGTGTGTGTGTGTGTGAGTTAAGTGGATGTGCTTGGCTGCATGTGTGTGTGTTTGGGTGACTGTGTGTGTGCGTGCGCGCACGCGAATGTGTCTGTTGCTATCAGCAAAATCTGCTGATCTACAATTGAAGGTCAAGAGAGAACCTGGAGAGAGATCACGCTTGCCTGTTGGCAATTTGATGGCCAGATTATTATTAGGAATCAGAGAGAGAGAAAGAGCGAGCGAGAGAGAGAGGGAGAGAGAGAGAGAGAGAGAGAGAGAGGAAAGCAGTGCTGGTTAAGTATCAGTTAGGACGATCTAGACATTGATCATTGTCAAACATGAGACCCTCAAGTATGTCAGTGCTCAGAAAGACCCCTAGAAACTCTGTATTTTTTATTAGTGTTTATTTTGTTGAAAAGGGATAAAGACAGACATATCGTGTTGATTGATAGACAAACCAACGACTAAACTCACACACATATGAGCACACATAACTGCCATCCCTTGCCACCAAACCAGCCACAGCCACAGGCAAACACACCTGCTAAAAGCTCCTGTAGGCCTGTTCCTGTGTGTGACTGTGGATTCCTTAAAACCCGCTCCTGTCTAAATTTCGCAGGCCTCTTCCTCATTGATTTCCCCGGGTGAAAAGAAAAGCATTGAAAAGCATGTTAGACGTCTCCGGAATCAGAGCCAATCCATTAGCAGCAATCAATACACTGGCAGAGAGATGAGGGGAGAGAGAAGGGGGGGGAGAGAGAGAGATGTGAGTGTTGACAAAACCAAATAAATATAGATGCGCAAAGAGAGCAGAAATCAGATTAGTGCCCAGAGAATGTAAGCACAACACTTTTAACCCCTCACCTAACAATCTGTGTTTACACCGCAGGTTGCGGTCGTGGGGAGAGAGAAATGTCTGCTTCCCGACTCGAGTATTACAGGCCTGTTCTGTTGGGTGGCATTCAAAAAACGACTTTATGCCTGCTCAAGCACACACACACGCACGCACAAAAGCATGACGTGCCCACAACTGTTGACATGCATGCTATTCACATAATTACTGTGGTGGAGAATGATGTGACTTTACAGTTTATGGTCATTTTGCAGCGCTGTGAAATGGGTTCTTTCTCATATAAAGATCATTACACGCTTTAAAGCGTCTGGATGGGGAAATACAGGCCATATGTTGCTTAGTAATGTTACTAATATTGTCCTTCTTCTCTTTCCCTTCTCCATCTCTTTTCCATGTGTTGTGCCGTGTACCAATATGCCGTTTCCTTTCAGGTAAGTCCAATTTTACTGTTTTACACTCCACCTATATTGCGCTCTCACTGAAGAGCATATAACTCTTTGATTAAGACTAACATGAGGTAATGTACTGTATACACACACACACACATTATATTGTACATGCCTTAATATGATCACATGACAATGAAATAGCTGCCAGAAAACATGCACACATATACGTACATTTGAGTGTGACCCCCTTACATTAGAGTGAACACACCCTTTCAGTTTGACATCCTGACTAAATGGAACACATGGACTTTATATGTTGGAGAGGACACATTTAGGTGAAACACCTACACACGTGCTTCCCGATGAGTGATGCAATCGCTACTTTTAATGGGTATTTCGCTCTCTCACATACACACACACACGCA
>JAODUH010000009.1:1137945-1142945 GCA_027564835.1 Typhlichthys subterraneus | reverse complement strand
TGTTTAATTCTA
The DNA here is from genome assembly GCA_027564835.1 of Typhlichthys subterraneus. Taxonomy (NCBI): domain Eukaryota; kingdom Metazoa; phylum Chordata; class Actinopteri; order Percopsiformes; family Amblyopsidae; genus Typhlichthys; species Typhlichthys subterraneus. The sequence continues at coordinate 1,142,933 of JAODUH010000009.1, read as the reverse complement.
TTGATCTAATTTTTGCGGTTGCATTCTTTGGGTTGAAGCTCTCATCACGTCTCGCCATTTTGTCTCATGTCCGTCTCTCTCCTTCTACATGGCGGAAGAGCTCTCACTCAATCAAGTGGAGTATCACCTAAAATAGTGCCCTCATTATTAAAAGACATTCACTTAATGCTTCTCCTGGGGTTGGTGGCCACTCTCCAGACCAACGCGTACAGGATCCCACATGTATGCCGTCTGTCTTGCTTTAAAATGGAAAGCTGACATTGTTCCCTTACACACAAGTGCAATCCCAGCCCCTAGATCAAGGCATTATCATGACCATGTTGTGCTAAACCAATAAAATAATGAAAAACCACTGGCATCCAAACAACAAGTCTGGATGCCAATAAGAAAGGTTTAACATATAGTAAAACCCATTTGAATTAAAATGTGAGAATTGTACAACATTATCATCTACTTTTGATAGAATATTCACTTCACGTTACAGCATAACACGTGCACCTGTTGTTGTGTCTTCTCTGAATCTGGACTCAGGCCACTGTAATATGTTGCTTTGTTTTCATGTAGACTGTAATTATGTCAGACAAATGACGTGCCGCCAAAATCCAATGTTGCTCCCAAGATGCAACAGATGGCTGCCATAAGACCTCACAGGAGTGAGTCTGTGAGTGCGTGCGTGCGTGCGTGCGTGCGTGCGTGCGTGTGCGTGCGTGCGTGTGCGCGTGTGTGTGTGTGTGTGTCCTAGTAACGTAACTCTAAGCTAACAAGACACCTGTCATTGTTTACAATGTATTTTGTCCCTCTCATTACTGAATACCTCCACATGGCATGTACTCCCCTTTCTCAATCTCTCTCATACACACACACACACACGCACACACACACACAAGTTAGGCTGCACTGACACAGCAACACTGGGCTGACCTTTGACCTGTAGACATGTGGATAGCTTACTTACCGGGTAAGTGAGTGGGCTGAAGCTAGTGTTGTTACCTGTTGTCTGTAATTAGTGCGCTCTCCTACGCGTCGGCCTTTATCCGGCTTACTCCACAAATGTTTTGCTAAAACAAACCGCAGTATGTCTCTCCCGTCTGTCTGCTCTCCGCCATCTGTGGCCCGGATCTCTAAAGTGGAGCGGCTAGCTTACTGCTGTGTTAAACAGCAAACAGCAACGTGGCCGAGTGGACTTTCTCAGCACAGTGTTCTATGTGCTATGTGCTTTAACGGAACTAGCTCAGGAATGATTTGCCTTTGTTTTGTAACCAAAATGTAAATGTAAAACTAGAATCTCAACATAAATTATATATTTCACCGTACTTCAAAAGATAAGCTAAGATAAGATAAGATAACAAGATTAGACAACAACAGTAAAATGAGATAAGGTAAAAGATTGTAACCCCAAGGTGTCCTCTTCACCCGTTGGTTCCCGTGGTGACCTTGAGAACGTCATGTCCTCCATTCACCAAATTGGGCTTTAATTTCGTGGACCGGGGTGACAAAATGGAAATAAAAAGCCCATTATGTGTAGCCTGCAGCAGGGCCTTGTTGACTGGGTTTTATTACAGCGGGGGAGGGGGGGTGGATAAGAGCCGTGATACCTTCATTTAGGCCCCCAAGCCCTGTGACAGTGCTGGTTCTTTTGGCACCGCTATAACAGGGGCAAGACATAGTGTTTCTGCATATGCATGCTTTTGTGTGTGTGCGTGTGTGTGTGCGTGTGTGTGTGTGTGTGTGTGTGTGCGTGTGTGTGTGTGTGTAGGACAGTGCGGATGTCCTGGATGTGTCTGGTCCAGGTTGCCACGGCAAGGCGTACCTGTATAAATGTCCTCGTAAAGCTGACTTCTAGACATATGTATGGATCCCCCGTTAAAAGTTTACTACTAATCACCGTGCATGGCCTGCCTGCCTTGCTCACTATTACACGCAGTCACGCACACACACACACACATGCACATGCACACTGAAATATTCAACACACACATGCATGCACACACACACATACACACACAGCCATGTGCATGTCACAAATGTTGAGTACTGTAAAGACACACGCACACACACTTCTACACATGCCTGAAGAACCATTACCTGTGGCAAACCCACCAATGACACAATACCACCAATAAACCACCAACAGACCACCAATATGCTAATGGGTTTTATTAAAAGCACAACTAAAAAGCTCAACATATTTAAATGTCTCAATTTCAGCACATAAAACATGGTCAAGAATATAGATACTACAGGCAAATTAATAATATTAAAGCATTGTTTTTAATCCTTAGCTTTTGACCCAATAACGCAAAGGGTTTGTCAAGTGTTGAAGATCTAGAGGATAAAAGCAAGTGACTAAAACCACCGTCTCCAGTATATCCTACTACAGCAAACACTATGCATCATCATTTTTTATTTTATTTATTTATATATATATTTATTTATTTTTTTGCAAAAGCTTTATAGTTGTGGGTAAAGTTCATCAGCAGGTGGACAGACTCGTAAAACCCTATGTTGCATGTCTTAGGACCCATTCATATTGTAATTCTATCTGCTGAGATGTAATACAAGGGTGTTCGGAGGTGGAAGTATACGTTAGGAAACATCAGGTTCCGCACCACTGAGAAAAGTAGGTCCTCTGGTGACCTTCAACAGTAAAACCTAAAGGGGGAGGGGGGGGGGGGGGGCAATACAGAACAGACCACACCAGGTTTTGAAAGTCCTTTGGTCCTAAAGTTGTATTCTCCCGATTTCATAGTGATACAAAATCTAATTGGTGTTTCTCAGTTAATGTGTGGAATATGTGGAGCCTGATGACCCAACACAGAGGCAGAGGTGAGCATGGGCAAATGATCCTGTGTCTGACATGTGATATATATTATGCCACTGCTGCGCTCTGAAACCATCTGAAACCCCTTTTTAGTTTGTGCTGCTAAATGATGTGTTTTCTCTGCACTGCAAAGTGTGGGCTGCTCGCGTTGCAACCAGCTTGCGCTGCACTGCATGTTTCCAACATTTTACGTGATTTATTTAACCACTTTTAGTGCTTAAAAAACATCTAAATTATCACAATGCTGTGTGCATCACTTCCCAACACACTCCAATCTCTTAATTGATATAGGCTACACTTTCAGGTTTTTGCACATAGTATAGGTAGGCTATTTTTAGTTAACCAGGAAAATCTCCCTCTTTTTCATAGCCAAATGTTGGCAGGTATGCCATTATCGTGATAGTCATGAACTGAATGAACAACTGAAAGCTGTTTAGCTCACTTGTACAATCACACAAAAAAGATACAGTATATGTGTCATAATGATAAAAATGATTGTTGAACAAAACGTAAGATAAAGTATGATTTAGTGCCATTTTAAGAGTTTAATATTTATATAATTAATAATTGCGATAATATTGTCGATAAAAATTATTGTAATTTCCTGGCTTTCCAGACTGATTCTTCAAAATTCTTAGAAATTATACTGACACTCGCGATATCAGGATGTTCTCGCGAGGAAAATATATTTATACCTAAAGGTATAGTAAGAAATTGTAAGCTAAATGTAGGCTAATACACTTTTGTAAAATTCAAAAAATACTCAAATTTTGCTATCTTACAGTTCTCTGTGCGTGAAAAAGAAATCCGGTACTTCTACACAGCCCTGGCTCTGTATAATGAAACATAAACAAAGTGGCTAACACCGCTCGTGTCAACAAAGCCGTAGCACTACGCTTTGCTTCACGATGCATTTCGGCGTGTGAGGTGCCGCCGCCGAGGACCGCGGAGCGATACTGTTTTGATTTGAGCTTGAAGTTAGCAGAATGACTGACCCTGCCTTTACAGTAATGACCCTTAAGATATGTGTTTGTGTGTGTGCGTGTGTGTGTGTGTGTGTGTGTGTGTGAATGCAGGTGACAAAAAAAATAAACACATCGTTGGTGGGGTCATAGTGCCAAAGGTGAAACGGCGGTTGCTATCAATACCCCCAGGGTGTGTGTTTGTGGGCAGGTGTAACCATGTAGCTGTCCCCCTTTGCTAACCCCGTTAGCCCAGTTGTTAGCCACTCAATGACCCCTGCACACACACACACACACACGCACACACACATACACACAAAAAAACCTGTAGAAAGAAGTGATAGTCCCCAACTAATGGGCTGTAATGAGAGGTGACAAGTAAAGGAATATCCTTTAATGGCTAGCCCAAGGGATCTGGGAGGATGTGTTCGTGCTTGTGTCCGTGCGTGCATGCGTGCGTGTGTGCGTGCGTGTGTGCGTGCGTGCTTGATCACTGTGGGTGCTTGCAATGTCACCGAGCCGGCAGGAGCAGTGCGAGGTCGACGCTTTAGATGTCCAAGCTAACGTCGTTAGCAGGGTGCAGTGTTAGGTCAGTGCTTACATGCCTGTTACTTACAGTTTGGCCACAGGGGGTTGAACAGTGGATTGCGGAGTGTCTTTCCTGTTATTCCACAGTTTTGTCGTGCATCACCCTCAGATTAGGCCCTTTTACAAACAGTCTCGATGCACGGCTCTCCAGGTGGACTGGAAGAACAATGTCAGGTTAACCTTAGATATCTACAAAGGTAAAACAACAATTTATCTTTCCACCATCGTAGTATGGTCTATTCTACTTTGCATGCCACACCACCCCAAGGAGAGGAATAAAGAGCAGAGGGCAGTACTTTCTGGATGGTTGATTAATCATCTCAAATCTATGGCATCTCTATATCACCAATATCACCAATTGAACAGAATGTTCATCTCAAACTGAGAAAAACTTAGCACATTTCCCGAACATAGAGCGTGTCAGTGCCCGTCACGTACAATCCCAATATCCCGACACACTAACAGTCGCCCATCCCATCTCACAAGCTTTCTCCTCAAATAGAAACTTGTGATTATTTGGCCTGTCTGTCAGTGTAATGCCCACAGATTAGATCACCAGTGTTGAAGCTAGACACGGCCGTTGATTTTGCTTCCCCTTGTCTCTCGCTTGCCCCCCC
>JAODUH010000009.1:1122580-1134977 GCA_027564835.1 Typhlichthys subterraneus | reverse complement strand
CCCCACCCCCCCCCCCCCCCCCCCCCCCCCCACCACCACCCCATAATTTCCTACATTGATTATAGACTCTCCCTTTTTTATTAGGCTGCACGGGCCCAGGCTATCACTGTATCCATCTAATAATATGCAGTAGCTTGTGGATGTGTTGTAAACTACTTTTACTGGGGGGGGGGGGGGTTATGATAATGCTGCTCGGAAGGTTCAATGCATAGTTTCTGTCATTTTAGTGCCATCAGACTTATCAGGTTTTTTGGTTAAAGAACATTTTCTGAAAAGGAAGCAAATAAAATAATAATGAAATTAGCGTAAGAAGAAACACTGCTGAATAAAACAGCCATCACTGCAGAGACTAGCAACACCTCTAACAATATGTTACACCAGAGATCTAATTGTCCTATACTTTAAATCTTGCTACAAACAGAAACATTGAATACATTCTCACAAGTGCACAGCCCTACACGCAAACACATGCACAAACGCACACACACACACACTGCACACACAGTCCTCAACCGCACACAGCCTACCAATCTCCAAACCCATATATCACCTCGAGGAAACGAATGTATGTGTGCATGCGCGCCCACTCAGTTCACAAATCAGAGATGATAAGTGGCACGTGAATAATGCGTGTGCCTGTCAGAACGCCAGCTGCTAGCTCTACTGTTTACATGGCAGCTAATTAGCCTAATTCTAAACACATGCAAGACAGCTAGCTTGATAAATAGTCTTCCCCTTGTTCTCCCATTGTCAACCACTGCAGGCTAGCCACCCTGCCTTCCCCATAATACCTTTTTGATTATTCAATAAATAACCCAGAATTCGACATTGATTGGGGGGCTTTGAATGGGCTTTGGGTTTGGACAAGGGGGGTGTTATGGATATGTGTGTGTGTGTGTGTGTGTGTGTGGAGGGAAAGAGGGGAGGGGGCTGTACTGGGGTTGAGGTCGGTGAAGGTAGTATTGACTGGTTGTGATCACTACTTCGATGACCGCCGGTCATTGGGGTCATGCGTAAAACACACAAACATAAAAAATACACACATGCACACACACCTATTTAATCGGATTAGGCTGAGGGTCATTAGTTCAGTCTCATTGCCTGGTGTCCAAACAAAGATGTCTGGGTGCTAATGGATGCCATTTAATAACTTTGGTTGGAACGTGAGAGTGTGAATAATGTAACTGCCTGAACTGACTGGGCACAGCAACCACCGCAGGTCAGACTCACATACCACAAGATATATGTCATTATTAGTGAAGACCGGTTTGGATAATCACCATGTTTGAAGTTATCTCACACAGAATAGACGTTCAGGCAAACACAAGTTTCAAAAAATTGTTTATTGGAATGTGTTGAAAGGGTGTTCGGCCCTTTTCTGCTACAGCGAGAGACCTGGGTGGGGTTAGGACCAGAGTCAATGCTGTTCACTATCATAACCTGCCATTATTTGTGATGCGTTCTTTCCCTTAGAATCATTATATTAACCACATAGATGAACATTGATTACTAATTTGTATCACTGCTGCCGGCAATATGGACCGTCTCCTTTCATTGCTTCAAAAAAGTTATCAATGTACAATGAGCTGAAATGATCCCTATCAGTTTTGGTGACCACATCACCGTGACATGGTTAGTATTGAAACCTGTCTCCAAATGGATTATTGCTTTCTCCTAAGTATGATGGATTTTATGGTGCTTTCCTGATCACTATCTGAGAGCCACTAATTGTATGCCTGTGTGTGTGTGTTTGTGTGCGCACATGTTGTGTCTGTGTGTGCATGTGTGCATGTGTGTCTGTGTGGGCGTGTGTGGGCGTGTGTGTGCGTGTGTGTTTGTGTGAGAGAACATTGCTGTCTTGATGTTGCCATTGAAGTGTCCCTGGCGTTGTAGTTATTGGAGTTCCCTGATGTAAGATATTGGAATATTGATCACCCAGGAGAATGTTCAGCTCTCGCTTGTCTCTGCTTTCATTTATATGCACACACAACTGACGTCCCGCTGAACGCTGCAAACTGCAGACCTGACAGTACACACACCCAGGCCTACATCAAATCAAAATGCCACTCAATGTTTGGGGGAAGGGGTGTCTGTGTTGCAACGGACAACGTGCAGGGCAGTAGCATGCATTACTGAGTGGTACATTGAAAAGAAAAGTGAAAGCTTAAAATCTTGAAATCAAACATAAAAGTAGATTAATTTCACGTTTGTGTTTAAAATACAAACAGAGCAATAGAAAACCTTAAATTGATGTATGCAATTGAACATATTATTTATGTTATTATACTTTATCACACGTTAGCATAGTATTGAGCGCCCACGGCTGTTCACGGCTAGAACATGCTGCCTCACACTGTGACATCACAGATACGGACAAACACACACTAAAACTGTGTGGACGATAGAATCATCTAGTCATTCACAGCAGTTAACGACTTTGAGAATAGAAAATATCGAGTGGCGGCCTCCACTTTGAGAGAGGGCGGCCCCTTAACAACAGATGCATTACAGCGCAATGCCAGTACCCTATTAAATACCTTCTCCCAATTACCCATTATTTCCCCCTATAAAACCACTGCAGCCACCCCCCCGGTCTCCCGCCCGACGTCCTTTTGTTTCGGAAAACATGTTTCAACGGGACAAGGAGGCAGAGAAAGAGAGAGAGAGAGAGCTAGAGAGAGAGAGAGAGAGAGAGAGAGAGAGGGAAAAAAAGGTAATTTAATGAAGTGAAACGTTTGATGTTGTAAATAAAAAGCAGGCTGGTTGTGGGTGAGCAAGTTAGGCTAATGGACTCTGTTGGATGGTAGGTGTGGAGCTGCTGATCTTTAAAAAGTCTAAAGAAAAAAAAAACTGCAAACTTCTCAGAAATGATGCCAAGAAAATAAAAACGCCCTGCCCTCCCTTTGCTACATCCCTCGCCTGCAACAGCCTCAAGCACTCATATCAGTAGAAGGGCTTATTATGCAATTACCCAAAAAAGAAATGGAACTACCTCCTCTACTGTGTGTTAATGTGCATGTGTGTGTGTGCGTGTGTGTGTGTGTGTGGTGTGCACATACTGTATATTGTGTATACGACAACAAGCCTGCTACTATAGAGCGTAACAGTATGGTTTCGGAAGTAAATTTTCCATTCATTTTTTCCATTGACTTTTCGGGAAAGTCCTTATATAAAATGTGTTACAGCTACGAGGTTGTGAGCAAATGGTATATGCTCATGTAGAATCCACGAGTTCGTGTGGTATCAACCTTGTTTAAGATAAACATGATTTATTTGCGATGTCATGGATAACTACTACAGTACCCACAATCCTAAAGTGTAAAAATCTCTGATTGGTGTAGCTGGCTATCCTCGTGATACGATCCTGATCTGGCAAGCTTTATTTGGCGCTTGATGCTCTTTGTTACCACGGAACTGTTTTAAACTCTGCGAAGTCATGTCAGCTAATGCTGCTAGTCGGCTAGTATTGCTAGCGCTGAAAAGCACTATTGTTCATGTTAAAAGTATAAATAAGATGAAAGCTATTGTATTATATTATTAGAATATAATATCCACCATATGACAACTAATTGAAAAGAACCAAGGAAGAATATACATTTTCTGGGATTCGCAATGGGTTATGGGAAGTGTAGTTTCTTCACTATTATGTTATGTACACAGTTCAGGTTCCAGGCTTTAAACTCTTTAAATAAGAATTTTACAAAATGTCAAGGTGCCGGAATTTTCCTTCCGGCACCATAGCCCCCAAAAAAGTGGGCGGTCACTGTTACGCTCTATTATCTAATATATACATATTAGCTACAACCAGTAGTATGCTGTTACTGGACTACTGCTGTTAAGGTTATAGTAATAGTAGCCTACACTAGTAAATGTAGCCTACACTGTAACTACTGTAAGTGCAAGACAAATAACCATAATATATTATAAAATATCAAACAAGTTTAAAATGTAAAACAAAATGTAATGGGATAGAGTTAGCATGAATACTAGCAAAATGTGGACATTTTAAATGGGGGAAAAATAATGAAATGAGACCACACTATTATGAAGGTTAAACAATGGCAGTGGTCATTATGCTTCAATTCCAATGAGGGGGAGGAGAAGAGAGAAATCTCCCCCATTTATAATTCATATCCTCAATCAGCGCTAATAAAGTGGTCTGAATGAGAGCAGCCCTGGGAATGGTGCAGGCACAATTACATGTAGTATAGCCTGGCATTAACATTTTCTATTTGAACATTTTTCAGCCTCGATTTCTTGTGGAGTTAATAAGAGCGATGATCCCTTCTTGACTTTTTCATGGAATTATTGTATGGCTGCAATATTCCAATCTATTAGCCCCCTTCTTTGTAATGTATTCTACCGTTTTATAGCTTGATGGGGTGGGATTGGAGAGAGAGAGAGAGAGAGAGAGAGAGAGAGAGAGAGAGAGAGGGAGAGATTGTCATTGACGAGAGCAGGAGGGCTTGTCATTTTGACCTCGTGGCGGGTGAGACAGGTCTGATGTCGTCGGTGGAGTGTTTGGATAGGCCTGTGAAGAGGGAAGCATAGTAGGACATACAGTAACTCTGGATTTATGTTAAGAGTTTAAGAAAATCCCTCAAACCTCTAGTTGGATCGGGCTGTTGCATTAAGTGACGTACAGTAGCGTTGCTTGTGGGACAGCCTTACCAGTGACAATTATAATATTGTCAAATTGTCATGTCAAAAGTATATTTGTCATGCAATGGGAAAAATAATTTGTAATTCAATTATTCATGGACATATCTTACAAAGACTAAATTTTTTTGAATTAATTTGACTTGTTCAATTAAACATTTTCTGGGGAAGGTATAGCCAATCAACAATTAAGGATACATTTTCTTAGTATTACAGTAAATAGCATACTCCTGATATTATTGCATTGTCATTAGGTTTGATTTAAATACTCTAAACATAATAAATATATTGATATCAACAGTATATATTATACACATATTTGTACCCACACTGGTTGATATACAATGAGCTGTTTCTGGAAGCCATGTGATAAGGCCTGCCTGCCCCAGCTCCTCCATAAACAGAATCAGAGTCAGAAGCAGATTATATGATCATCGGACCCAGGGCATCATAAAAACGTAAACGTTACGAGTCCCCCGTTCTAGCGTTCTTTGTTGTGCGAGGTGGTCCCTGTTCACTGTAGCATGCGCCACGTGCCTGATCCCCGGCCCTAGATCCCTAATGGGCTTGTTTACTTCACCCCCCACCCTCTATATAAAATATCAGAGGCGTTCGGCGCTCCTCCTTGCCTGCCGGCTTTTATATAAAATAACAAAAGTATGCAGAGCTCGTAACACGCTGGCTGACTGGGAGTTTAGTAGGCTCCCTGCCGTCTAGAGACTTCTGTTGTTGTTTAGGTGCAGCACACAGGATCGTGCAGAAAGGCTAGAGGAGAGGAGAGGAGAGGAGAGGAGAGGAGAGGAGAGGAGATAGACGTAATAGAATGAGAGACAAACCTGCCCATGTAGAGCTAGCATCTCAAACCATTGTGGCGTGCAGCTTATTTCGCTCATCCAGCTTCACACACAGACATTACAATTATCTCCTCTCTCTCTCTCTCTCTCTCTCTCTCTCTCTCTCTCTCTCTCTCTCTTTGTCTACATCACTCACACACACACACATGCACACACACACACACACACACACACACACACACACACCATGTGGCTAGCTGAGAGCCAGCTGTTCCTTTCCACTTCACATCACCATGGGCTAACGACTGCTAATCCCCCATAGCTTTCCCCTCAAAGGAACCAAGGCAGCAGCCATGATCTAACTCCTATTGAATTCCAATTACCCTCCACTGGGGTTTCACAATAAGAGCCCAATCCCGTTGCTGCAAAAGATTTCACTTTCAAAATAAGATGCCGAAACGCTCTATCCACAGATTAAGAAGAGACACTGCATAAACATTGACTGCTATTGATTTCTGTTTGACAGGACATCAAAAGAAAGGAATAGAGGAAAGGAGAGATTGAATCCCAACTTCAACTATACCTTTACACTCATCCACCCTTCATTCCAGTAGTTGACTAGCCTACCTTTTACCCTGGCTGCCTTGCCAGGCAGGGACCCTAATAAAGAGAGCAACTTCAATGAGTGGAGGCCCAGCAGGGTCCCTGGCGGACCCTCGCTATACAGCCCCCCCGTTCCCCTGCCCTGCCTTACATGTCTGGTTTGGTTTTACCCCATGAAGCGGTGTGTTCCAGCCTTTGACAAAATAACACTGGGCAGTAAAACAACAAGCAACAGCAGGGATTGGACGTGGGGAGTGGGGGAGGGAGGGGCAGGAAGTTTGTTAGCGTCAACGGAAAGCGCTGCCATTGTAATGGAGCTCACCTGTGTGGGTGAAGCTAACACAAACATGTTGCTAACGCCCTAACGCTAAATGGTTTCTTAACCTATTCCGGAGAGATGATCCAGCCATAACATATCTCGCTCAGCTGAGGATGTGTTGTGTTTGCTGAACCGTTAACAGCTACAGTGTCTGCATGGAATGGATGTCATGGCCTTTGAATACACTTAAAGGTAAAATGATGTGCAGTACAGTACATGGTGTTCATAAGGCTCTCATGGTTCAAACACAGAACTGGCGGTTTCTTAATGTTCCCTGTGGATTGTGCTGGTATTTGACTTTCTTACATCGAGAAAAAGACAAATCAGTTTAATGTGTCTCCACTTTTAGATTATTACAGTGGAGAGATGTAGTCATTGCCATTTTTATTGCCACCCACCCTTACACATTACCACCCACCCACCCACACACACATTAACCCAGGAGCAAGACTCAGCAGTTCAAATGTGAACATTATATTTGTGATTTCAGTTCCTAAAAAGTGTGTCAAATACTGCTCTATCTGAGTAGATGTAAATGTGATTCAGGTTTGGTATTTGTCTCTTAAAATTAGCACACGCTGTTAGATTGTAACATCTACTTTTTCCATTTCTCTTTGCTTTTCTTCAGCAAGTAAGTTCACAATCACAAAAATGTTAATTACAATTACTCTTGAAATATACAAAAGTGGTAGTTTCATTGTCAAGCATTTTAAGAGAATGCTAGAAAATAAACACTCTCTCTCTCTCTCTCTGAATTATTGGTAAAAAAGTATGAATCTTCTTTGTCGAAAATATGTACAAAGCCATAATAATAATAATAATAATAACAATAATAATATAAAATAAAAAGTGAAAGATTAGATGCAGTTCACATACTAAAATGTGTGGTAGGTTGACAAGACTAAATCGTAAATGTCAAAGCAAATTGGACATGACCTCTCGATTGTTCCCATGAAAACAGAAAATAACACAAACAACCCTTTGTTTGTCTAATTTCCTTGTTTTGTTAGTGTGTGTGTTTGTGTGAGCGTGTGCGTATGTGTGTGTGCGTGCATGCGTGTGTGTGTGTTGGCCATGTATCGTCTCGGACATGTTTAATAGGCCTTTGGCAGCGCTGACCGCGGTGTAAATGTGTCATAGTTTATTAGAAATCCCAAAGAAGAGGGCCAACATTAATCACCGGCCCTTGTTTATAAAAGCCATAAATGTTTCACTGAGTGCTTTATCGTTGTCCACCACATTTGGACCCGACTAGGGGGTCCACAGTATGTGTGTGTGTGTTTGTGTGTGTGTGTGAGTGTGATAGCTACTGTACCCCATTGCAACAAGATAGCTCAACCTGTATCAAAGATCACATCTCTCTCTCTCTTTCTCTCGCTGTCTCTCTCTCTACCTTAGAGGGACATTTTTTATTGTCTTGTATGACATCATCTTGCCCTTTAAACTGCATGGACAGGAGAGCGCTGATTGGTTGAGGGCTCATAGAGGACATCCACGTTGACTGCAAACTCAATTTTGCTCATGTCATGAGCTATTACAACAGATGACACACAGTGTATCCATTTGTGTGTGTGTGTGTGTGTGTGTGTGTGTTGCATGTCCACATGTGCGTGTGCGGCCATGGGTTAGATAGGTCAAATGTCTTGATTTAGAGCATCTCCCAGCTGAAATAGCAGGCAGAAATGTCAAAGTCTGCCACTTCTGATCAATAGTTAAATTGGACATGAAGATATTTATGTTATCCCTCTGTATACAGGTATCGTTGATCTGAATAAGCAGCTTTGCATTGAAATAGAATTAAATTAATATTCCTCTGGGAAAGAATGTTGCCAAACATTAGTGTCAGCAATGTGAGAACTCCTTTTAAAATCTAATCAGAAGGGTAATTTGGGGAAAATTTGACACATTACATTTCTTCAAACCTAACCGTTAATTTAGTTTAAAAGAAAAAGCTGCAAATCTGTTAAAGTGGGAATGGTTTTACTGTTTTTAGCCACGTCTCCAGTACAATCAATAGTTACAAGGTAAAGGCACTTGTCTAAAGCCATTGACTACCTTGAACCCCCTTACCCCACACACACACACACACACTTTCCCTTTCCTGTCCCGACCATGACAAGCCCCATGTGGTCTCCATACAAACATCCGGGGTCTGCTGGACTCCTGGGCTCTTTGAGGCAGATGGACCACACACACACACACCGCAAAATGTGCGATATAGCGGCAGTTCACTAACTTGATGGAGAATGCCGCTGAGAGGCTAAGTGTTGTAAGTTTTGTTTGTGACATGCTGCTGTGGATCCACGACTCCTGAGGCATATATACATTTTACCTTTTATTGTGGTGGTAATTTACTTTACATGCTTTACTTGGATTGCATTGCGGTCGACAAAAAGTTCAGGCTACAAACACTCACCATCTCTGCCCACGTACACTGAGGAACAAGTTTAAGTGCGTTACATTTCTGGGTAACCCAGTGACGTGTACCCATGTGACGTGAAGTACTGCAAAAGAAAAGAATACCGTAAATAACCTAAACCTAGACACCAACTCGATCATATGTACAGACTTTGCGGCACCTACACACAATCTGTCTCCAGTCTAACACAACTGTTAGCTGCGATCTGAACCATGGAGTATAGCTGCCCTTTGGAGCTTGTCCCTCAAGTCCGATTGCTGTGGATGGCCAGGCATAAAAGTCATGAGAACACATCTCAAAAGACAATGGTTCTCTGAGGCCGAGATAGTCATAGGATCCACAGCAAATCGTAAATTTAAAGATTTCCCGACACGCCCATTCAGAACCCCGCCTCTCCTTGTCCACCCCCGTCTCCCTAGTTAAGTGTGGAATAATGTCATCTTAATGATTATTTTTTTCGCGGCGTGCCATAACAGCATAATTCAGCGAGGGCGTAATGATTTTTTATGGCTCTGACATATTGTTTTGCGGGGAGTGACATAAAAGCACGCTGACATGTGGCATTTTGGGAAAGGTCACGCTCTCCGTCTCGGCTGCCCGTCCATCTTCATAACATCGTCACTTGTCATATGGAAACTGGCATCACCAATCCTTGTCTGGCCCGCACAGCATGTCCCCCATGTCTACTCTCTTCTCCATCCTTCCATCCTTCCTTTCTTTCTTTCTTTCTTTCTTTCTTTCGCTCCTCTTCTGCTCTTTTTTTTCTCCATCTTCTGTTCTATTCTCTTCTCTTCCTCTGATTTATATGCATTTATTGTCTGTTTCTTTATTGACAAGGGGGAAATGATCACTTTAGGGGGAAAGGAAACAAGATTTCACACACACACACACACACACACACACACACAAACACACACACACGCACGCACACACAGCCTCAGGGCTGCTTGTGGGGGGGGGGCAGGGACCCCAAGTCAACACCAGCTGTGAGGATTGCAGGGACAGAGAGACGAACTAATGCTAATGTGATAAATGCGTCAGCTGTATCTCCAGGCTCACAGCGTGGGTCTCTGTGTGCGTGTGTGTGTGTGTGTGTGTGTGCGTGTACGTGAGCGTTCATGTGTGCATTTGTGTGTGTGCGTGCGTGCATGTGTGTGCATGTGTGTGCGTGTGTGTGTGTCACATCAGGTGACAGATGAGATCTAAGTGGACATGAAGGTTGGTCAAGGAATGAAAAGAAGCAGGCTGTTTGCGTAGAGCTGCTGTATTTCAACACATAAGACATATACTGTAATAGGACACGTTTCTGTTGGTGGGGAAACAACGTACACAACAAATGAATGTCAAACCAATACAAGTAAACGAAAATAATTGATCCATTAAAAAATAAAACTAATCCATTACATTCTAACTAATATAAAGACAGTAATACTGTAATTTGGCTTTAAATAAACAACCGTTCTCATAACTCAATGGCATTCTTTTCATCTACCTGTATCAGTTCCCCAGCCACAACGCCAACCCTCATCCCACCACCGAGCCTGCCTTCTCAATTCAAATCTCCATTTTCTTTTTAACCAGACAGGCACATTTTCAAACAGGTCACACTCCCCACACACACACCCCAAAAACATTTCCAACCGCTATTTCTCCTTTCTGTTAAATTTTTCTTCTGAGCACTGGTCTGTGACATCCTTTCCCAATGAAATGGGACATGCATATTTACACAGGCGTGTGTGTGTATGTGCGTGTGTGCATGTGTGTGTGTATAAGAGAGAGAGGGTAGAGAGCTCTGCCTGCTGTCTTGTAATTTATATGCAGGCTGTACCGGGCATGGTAGGGAGGTTCCACACGTGCTTGCACACACACACACACACACACACACACACACACACACACACACACACACCAATGCACACATATGTCCACACAACATTACGCAAACATTAATCTCTGGTCATGTGTGTAAACTAGAAAATACTGGAGACCTGAATATACTGTACACGAGTGAATGTGCACGTGTTCGCGTGTGCGTGTGTGCGTGTGCACGTCTCGTGGGGACAGCCCGGGTGAATGAGGTGTAATATCCAGGCAGTAACACTCAACACTCCTGCTTTGACAGCTGTAATGGTGATGGCCTTATTATAAAGAACACAGCCTCTCTCTCTGTGTGTGTACTAATGGTGACGTCTGTATTATGGTGAGTTGAAGATGGCTAAAAGGCCTACATTTATACAGCGCCATGCGGGCTGAGCAAGTGTTTGTGTGCTTGTGCGTGTGCGTGTGTGCGTGCGTACGTGCATGTGTGTGCTTGTGCATGTGCGTGTGTACACATGTGCCGTCTGTTGATGAGGGAAGGTACACTCCTGGAAAGGCCCTCTGTGGCCACCGTACACAACCGTACAGAAACGTTATTTTGTTTTGGGACTCTCATCGTGCATGCCCCTCCTGCACGCCTCTTTGCTCCTCTGCCAACAGCCACATGCACACTTTGTGCACAGTTGTGTCACAAAACATATTGCTGCAGCAGAAACACAACTGAAGCATTTATATATTAGTTTTACTTTAAACAACAATAATAATCTTGTGACCTCCAGTATTCCGTAACCACAAATTGGACATTAACCATTTTGCCTCCTTGTCATGGTTCTGGAGTTGTGTGTGTGTGTGTGTGTGTGTGTGTGTGCGTGTGCGTGTGTGTGTGTGTGTGTGTGTGTATGCGTATGAGCTAACATAATGTGAGCCCTTTCCTTCGGTTCCTACACATTGTAAATGGGACGTGCTTGGTTCCACGTCATATTCCCGTGCTACCATTACAGTCTTTTGGCAGAAACATAAAACCGTCCTGAGAGCGTGTTGGGGATGTGATGGAGGGTGACAGCCCGACTGCCAGGTCAGTCGGGCTGTCTTGCGGTGTGTGTTTCCAGTTAGGACGTGGTTACATGACTCTGTGGGCCAGCGGTTGGTGTTATGGTGGCATGTTTCACAGCTAAACTCCACCCCACCTCCCACCCTTACTCACACACACACACACACACACACTTATGGAGCCAGAGCAAAACACGCACATGCTCAAACACCTTTGCCTGGTCGAAGCTCGTTTCTCCCTTCTGTCTCTGTTCCTTCCTCCTCTTTGCCACCGCAGAGTTATCTAATCTTCACCTTCTCTCTCTCTCCCCCTCTCTCTCTCTCTCTCTCTCTCTCTCTCTCTCTCTCTCTCGACCTCATCATGTCAATTTGAAATGCACTTCCTGTAACTGCAGGCTGTTATAGCAGCACCTGCCTTCAGTTGCAATAGGGGGGAAAGGGTTTCTCTGCTTGTGTGCGTGTGTGTGCGTGCGTGTGCGTATGTGTGTGTATGGGTGTGTGCGTGTGTGTGTGTGCGTGTGTGCGTGTGCGTGTGTGTGTGTGTGTGGGTGTGTGTGTGTGTGTGTGTGTGTGTGTGCGTGTGCATGTGTGGTTTCAGGGTTATCTAACGAACAAAGGTGGGCTATCCTGCAGGCCTCTTTCTGCTATAATATGTTATTTATGATGCTGACATTTGTCAATGCACTTAGGATCCGGTTCCTGGCTATGTTGGGACAGATGAGTTTAAATAAATAT